>PVJA010002377.1:0-84077 GCA_004027025.1 Myocastor coypus
GGGGAAAAGAAAAAAAAAAAAAGTAATGTGGATTTAGAAAGGTTAATGTTTAGTTGTTTGATCAATCTTATATACCTATGTGTATTAATCTAAACTGATCCGATGATGAAAATATGTAATATAACCATTGTTAAATTTAAACAATAAAAGAATTGGGAAAAAAAAAGATATAGTACAATAAAATAATTGTTAAAATAAGTAATAACAGGCAGTGGCCAGGCGGGTGAGTTCCTCATTACGCTGTGCCAGCCCGCCCCCAGGGAGCGCTGAGAGGGCGATTGAGACTGGGTGTGGTGGCTGCGCCTTTAATCCCAGGGCTTGGGAGGCCGAAAACAGAAGAATCACTACAAGTCCAAACTATGTAGTGAGATATTATAGACCTTCTACCAGACACATAAAATAAGTGACAGCAGAATAGCAATCTCTGAAAATTGTATAGCACCACTGTATAACAGAAATTACATGATAAAATCTTAGAAACAACACAACTTCAACTCCTATAGATTTGAGGTACATTTTAAAATAGAATAGTGTAATGATTTTAGAATTATTCTTCGTCTTTATACCAGTTTTGACTATTTTGTGTACTTATGGTTGAACGCAAATTTTAGATATTTGTTTTTTGTTGTTTATTTTAGGAAAAGATATCACCTGAAATCTAAGCATGTGGGGCCAGCACAAGGTTATTTTAGAAGAACAGTACTACAAAAGAGAAATGATAAAGATCACAGAAACAACTAAGATATGAAAATTTTACTTGAATAAGCTAAAAAAAGGGAAATTTTAGAAAGTAAACTCAATGGATTTTCAAAAATTTCATTCAGTTAAACATCATTATTTGGCCAGATGAAATAAAATTAATTCACTGCATTGGGATTTCAGTTCTGTAAGTTAAAATGAATTACAATATTAGGGTTATTTAAGAATGTAACTTTCTATGTTTTGGCTTATAATAGAGTATAATTTACCTCATATTGTTTTATAATGTTTCATAAAATTAGGAAAACATTAGTCACTTAATGGAACAGATACCTTTTTCAACTTGAAGAATCATTAACTTTTCAGTTAAGTCAAACTTTTAATGATGAAGATGTTAGTGTTTCTATCATGCACTTGAGATTTCACCAAATTATCACATCTAGACATCATTTCCTATGTAATAGAAAATGTTTACCTTCCTTTGAATCTTTACTTGCCATTATCCAGATAAAATGTGATTTTTATCTTAAAGAGTTTTAATATAAAACATTGCTGCTATCTGTAGAATCTATCTGACAATCATTGAATGAATTTTAATTGTAAATACATAGCTTTTACCAATTGTGTGTGTGTGTGTGTGTGTGTGTGTGTGTGTGTGTCTGTGTGTCTGTGTGTCTGTGTGTATAATCCGGGATTGAACTCAGGCCCTTGCAATTGCCAGGCAAGCACTTGGTCTACTGAGCTATCTTCCAAGCCCTATTTTATTTTTGTGTACTGAGAATTGATCATGGACCTTGTCAGGTAAGCACTGCTCCATTGAGCTATATCCCTAACTTTATTTTTTTTTCTTAATTTTTAGATATTTTATTAGCACAGGTTTGCACCATGTACTGAATATGTTCCCTGGGAGACTTTGTATTGGATGACACATCTTGATGACCATTATACCAAATTCAGAAATACATATCCTCCTCCCAACTTTTCACTGTGAATGTTCTGTTTCTTTCCTTCCTTCCTTCCTTCCTTCCTCCTTCCTTCCTTTCTTCTTTCTTTCTTTCTTTCTTTCTTTCTTTCTTTCCTATTTCTTAGGTATATAAATTTCATTCTCTACCTTACAATATTTTTTTTTCTCTCTTGTCCAGGCTCCCAAGTGTAGAGATGGATTCATACACCTGGTCTGCATGGAACTTGCACAGTTTTATTTTATTTTATTTTTTATTGTATTTAATAAGAAATAACAATATCACATTTTCAAAACACATTAGTAGTACATTTCCAGTATTAGATATAATGCATATTGTTGTCCTCCTATTACTTCTACAGAGCACAGGGTGTAGACGTGATAATTTTTCTACACATTATTGGTACAAATAATTCTTCTCATTGAACTAAGAGAAAGTAGCTGTATACATAAGCCAGTGTTCCATAATAGCAATGGGTTACGAGTAAAACTGACAATGATGTAAACTGTTGATTCAAGCCTTTTACAGCTCAGCATACTAATCTAACTTCACGTTTTATGCCTCATGTTGAAACTTTTCTGCTGGATGGTTAAGGGCAAGTTTAAGCAAGACCTGTAAAACAAAACATGTAACTTTTGCATCTCCCAAGGTCAGTGAAATCCCCTCATGATTTATTTTGGAATCATGTACAATGTTTTGTTAAACTGTTGTAAGTGTCAGCCATCTGGATGAGCCATGGCCATTGCTTCACCAGTTTGCTCTCTGTGAAAGCATGAAAGAATGTTTTCTCTCTAGGTGACTCCCCTTAGGTACACTATACATCATCTATACCTTTCCTCTGTGCTTCTATAATCTCCTTGAACAGAAAATTTGGGAAACCACTGAGTTATAGGATATTATATCACAGGTTCACTTATATCCTGAGTCCTCACTGATCTTGAAGGGCTCGGGCCAAAATATTGGCTATCCTTGTAGCCCTTCTTTTTCTCCAATTTTTGGTCTGTAAACTTATATTCTTAACCCTCCAGAAGAAAATCTTAGGGATACGATCATAACATAGGTACTTGAGCTTAAGATCACTTTCTTAGTATCAAATATCTTAGACTTAACTTGGAATTGGTATTACCCATCAATTATTGATGTTCCAATAAATCTCCGTAGAATGTGATAAAAACAGCTACACATTTTTTCACAGGAATTTAAAAATCTAAGCCATATACAAAATTGTAGCCTGTCAATCCTTCAGTATTTTTCCTAGTCTCTTACTCTCATTTAATACAATATTTGTTTTCTTGTAAACCAACCATTTACTTGAAAGAGAGTATAACAATAACTAAAATTATATTAGAAGCAACACACATCTAAAAGACCAGAATAACAGGTATGCTGAGCATAGTTTTAGTGTTACACATTGCTATACTCAGTGTGATAAACCTCTTGTACTTTCTTAGACCATTATCTAATTCATCCTGTGATAGTTTTGCATCTGCCATGTTTCCTGTGTTTTCTGCTTGCAGTCACTTTATTATTCGACCTTTAAGTCCTTGATTTCCATTCAGTTGTATTATGCCTGTCCATTTTTATTTCTTCGTTAGAGTTCTTACATTAAGGAGATCATACAGTATTTACACATATAGGTCTGGTTTATTTCACTTATTAGCATATGTTCAAGATACATCCACTTATATCTGAAAACTTCTAGCATATCATTCTTTATAGCTGGGTAATATTCCATTGTGTAAAAATATCATATCTTTTTAAACCATTCTTCAGATGATGGGCATTTTGGTTGTTTCCAAGATTTGCCTAATACAAATTGTGTTGCTATAAACATAGGTGCACAAGTGTCAGTATGATATGATGTTTTCAGTTCTTCTGGGAAAATTCCCAGTAGGAGGATAGCTTAATTGAATGGGATTTCAAGTTCTTGTTTTGTAAGAAGTCTCTCCACTACTGTCCATAATGGATGCAACAGTCTGCATTCCCAGCAGCAGTGGAGAAGGGTCCTTTTTCCTCACAGCCTCTCCAACATTTGTTATTAGTTGATTTCTTTATGATAGACATTCTTTTACAAGTGATATGATATCTAAGTGTTTCTTTAATTTTTATTTCATGAATGACTAGCATGTGGAGCATTTTTTTCATGTATTTAAAGGCTTGCTGAACTTTTTTCTCTAAAAAGTGTGGGCTTATCTCAGATGCCCATTTCTGGACTTGATCTTTGAATTTTGGGAACCTAATGGTTTTTAGTTCTTTATAAATTCTAGATAGAAGACTTTGTCTGAATACTTATTAGTTAAAATCTTTTCAAATATTTTGCATTGTCTTTTTACTCTGTTAGTAATTTTTTTTATGTGCAAAAACTTCTTAGCTGGAGCAAGTTCCAGTTATTCTTTCAACTGTTAAATATAAATTTTTATTTTTGTCCATGAACTCTTTGCCTACCCCGATGTCTTCAAGATTTTCTCCCATTTTTATTTCTAGTAGGTTTGTTTCTCTTTTAATATTTAAACTTTAATCCATTTTGACTTTATTTTAGTGCAGGGAGATAGATCTGGGTCAAGTTTTAATTTTCAGCATGTGAAGAGCCAGTTTTTCCAACACCATTTGTTAAAGAGGCTGTCTTTCTTCCAGTACACATGTTTGGCCCCTTTGTTGAAGATAAGGTGGCTGAGTGTGTTTATATTTGTTTCTGCATTTTCTTATCTATCCCATTGATACTCAGGTCCTTTTTTTATTTTTTATTTTTTTATTTTTTTTGCCAGTATCATGCCAATTTTATCACTGTAGCTTTGTAGTACTACATTAGGCCAGGAATTGTAATGCCTCCTGTCTGGTCTTTGTTGCCCAGGATTGACTTTACAATTCTAGGTTTTTTTGGTGCCAAATAAAATTTATGATATATGTTGATGATATTTTAATAGGGATTGCATTAAATCTGTATAACAATACATGGAGTATGGAGTATGGCCATCTTCACAATGTTGGTTCTTCCTGTCCAGGAGCAAGGAATATCTTTCCATTTTCTGAAATTCACTAGGATTTCCTTTTTTCAGAATACTGTACTTTTCATTGAAAATATATTTTATTTCTTTAGTTAGGTTAATTCCCAAATATTTCATTTTCTTTGGTGTGATTGTAAAAGATATTGTTTCTCTAATTTCTCTCCCAGTATGTTTATTGTCTGTGTAGAGGAATGCTATTGATTTTTGTTTGTTGACATTGTGTCCTGCTACACTACTGAATTTATTAATTCCAGTAGCTTCTTGGTGGACTTTTTTGGGTCTTCCAAGTAGATTATCGTGTCATCTGCAAATAATAATAATTTAACTTCTTTTTTACCTATTCATATTTATTTTATTTCTCTCTCTTGTCTAATGGCTACAGTCAATGATTCCTGAACTTTATTGAACAGAAGTGGCGATAGGGGACATACTTTGCTTGTACCAGATCTGAGAGTAAAAGACTTCAGTTTTTCCCATTTATAATTATGTTAACTGTTGGATTGTCATAGACGGCTTTTATTGGGTTGAGTTAGAGGCCTTGTATTCCAGTTTTCTGTAGGACTCTCAGCATGAATTAGTGTTGGACTTTTTCTGCATCAATTGATATGATCATATGATTTTTAGATTTGGCTCTATTGATACAGTGTATTACATTTACAGATTTGCATATATGGAACCATTCTTGTATCCCTGGGATGGATCCTACCTGGTCATGGTGTATAATCTTCTTGGTGATTTGCTGTATTCTCTTGGTGATGATTTTATTGAGGACTTTTGCAGCTATGTTCATGAGAGAAATTGGTCTGTAGTTCTCTTTTTTAGTAGCATCTCTCTCTGGTTTTGGTATCAGTGTAATACTTGCTTCTAGGAATGATTTTAGGAGGATTGCTTCCTTTTGAATTTCATTGAAGAGTTTGAGGAGTATTGGGGTTATGTCTTCTGTAAATTGCTTGTAGAATTCAGAGGTGAATCCATCAGGTCCCGGACTTTTCTTTCCTGGTAGGCTTTTTATTACATTTTGTGTTTCATTGACTATTATTTGGTTATTGAGAGTTCTTATATCTTCTTGATTCAGTTTTAGTAATTTGTACCTTTCTAGGAACCTATCCATTTCATGTGTGTCTTCAATTCTGTGAGAGTAAAGATTCTCAAAGTAACTATTAATGACCCTGTGAATCTCTGCTGAGTCTGTAGTAATTTCACCTTTTTCATTACTTATTGCTTGAATTTGAGTCCTTTCTTTCCTCTTTTAGATGAGCTTATCTAGGGGCTCATCAATTGTATTTCATCTTTTAAAGAACCAGCTTTGTGATTCATTAATTCTTTGTAGTGTTTTCTTTGTATCAATTGAATTAATTTCTGCTCTAATCTTTGTAATTTCCTCCCGTCTTTGGGCTTTGGGTTTCATTGGCTCTTCCCTTCTTAGACGGTTTAAGTGTTCCATGAGAGTATTTATTTGTTCCCACTCTGTTTTCTTAATGTGTGAGTTCAGGGCTATAAATTTCTCTCCAAGAACTGCTTTCATTGCATCCCATAAATTCTGGTAGGTTGTGTTTGAATTGTAGCTATTGTTTAATTTCATCTAAAATCCACTGGTTACTGAGAAGGATGTTGTTTAACTTCCATGTATTTCTGGGCTTCTGGTTTCTTTTGTCATTTGTTTCCAGTTTCATTGCACTGTGTTCAAATAATATGCATGGGATAATTTCTGTGTTCTTTTATACACTTAAGCATGACCTATGCATTAGTATGTGGCCTATTTTAGAATATGTCCCATGTGCAACTGAAAGAATGTGTATTCAGAAGTGGTTGGGTGGAACACTCTGTGTATGTTCACCAAGTCCAGTTGTTCCAAGTTCTCCTTCAGTTCTGTGACTTCTTTGGTAATATTTTGTCTGCTTGACCTATCTTTTGGGGATAAAGGGGTGTTAATTTATCCTGTTAAGGTTGTGGTATCGAATAGTAGATTTCTCTTGTCCATTAAGATTTGTCTTATATAACTTGTTGCTCCCATATTGGGTACATATATATTTATGAGTGTTACCTCTTCATCTTGAATTTTTCCCCTAACCAGGAATGTAGTAGCCTTCTTTATTTCATTTGATCAATCTTGTTTTGAAGTTTAGTTTGTCTGATAACAGGATTGCTACCCCTGCTTATTTTTCTTTTTTGAGATGTTGGGGCATGTAATATGTTTTTCTATCCTTTAACTTTTAGCCTATGTGTTTCTTCATGAGTTAAGTGTTTTTCTTACATACAGAATATTGTTGGATTTTGCTTGCTTATCCATTCTGCCAGTCTATTTTTTTATGAATTCATTTCTTTAAAGAAATTCATGAAAGCAGGCAATACAATTTTGATGTTCCATCACATAGGTTCTCAGGATAATAAACCTGATATCTTTAATTGGAAAACTGTATTTCCTTTGAAGTTCATCTCAGGAAATAATGTTTTTAAATTTATTTTATTTTTTATTACTTTTTAGTAAGAGATAACAATATGAGAGTTTCAAAACCTGTTAGTCGCACACTCTCAATAATTGACACACTGTATATTGTCCTCACAAAATTATACAAAGCACAGAGTGAAGATGTGGCAAATTTTCTAATCGATACTGGTTCAGAAAAAAAAGAAGGAAAAGTTTTCTTCTCTTTGAACTAGGAGGAAGTAGCTGTATACATAGTCCAATGTTTCATAATTGCAGTAGCTTACTGGCGAAACAGGCAATGTTGAGGGCTGTTGATTTAAGCCTTTTACAGCTCACCATACTAATCTAGCTCTGCATTTTATGCCTTATAATTAAGCATTTCTGCTGAGTGATCAAGGGCATGTTAAAGCAAGATCTGTCTAACAAAACTTTCATCATTTGTATTTTCCGGTCAAATCTTCTCAGGATTAACTTTGGAACCATATACAGTGCTTTGTAGAATTGTTGTCAGTGTCAGCCATTGTGGTGAGTCACGGCCATTGCTTGACCAGTTTGCTGTCTGTGAATGTTTTCTCCCCAGGTGACTCTCCCTAGGCACACTATACTTCATTTATCCCTTTCCTTTGATGTCCCACAATCTCCTTGACCAGAAAATTTGGGAAATCACTGAGTTATAGGATGTTACAGCACAGGTTCTTTTATGCCCTGAGTCCTCACTGACCTTGAAGGGTCAGAACCAAAATGATGGCTATCCTTGTAGCCCTTCCTGTTCTCCAGTTCTTGGTCTGTTCACCTACACTCTCAATCCTCCAGCAGAGAAGCTTCATGATACAGTTACTCTATAACATAGGTAACTGAGCTCAATATCACTGCTATTCTAAATATTATACATCTTAGACTTAGCTTGACATTAGTATTTTCCTTCAGTCATTGATATTCTAATAAATCTCTATAGAATGTGATAAAAGCAGTTACATATTTTTACACAGACATTTAGAAATCTAAAGATGTAAAAATTGTAGCCTGTCAAGCCTGTGGTATTTTGCCTAGTCTCTTATTCTCGGTTAATACCCTTTTTTATCTTTTTTCTAACCAACCATTTACTTGAGAGAGATGATAGCAGTGACTCAGTTTACATTAGAAGCAGCACACATCTAAAAGTCCCAAATGACATGCATTCCAAGTGTAGTTTTAGTGTTACTTCAAAAATCTTTGATTTCTGTTCAGCTGTGTTATGCCTTTTCATTCTTATTTCTCCTTTAGATTTCTTATACTAGGGAGATTATGCGATATTTACAAATGTAGGTCCGGTTTATTTCACTTATATGTTCAATATACATCCATTTATATATGAAGTTTTCCAGTTTATCCTTCTTTATAGCTGAGTAATATTACATTGTATAAAAATACCTCATCTTTTTTAACCATTCTTCAAATGTTGTGCATTTTGGTTGTTTCCACAATTTGGCTATGACAAATTGGACTGCTATAAACATAGGTGCACAGATCTCTATGGTATGATGTATTCAGTTCTTCTGGGAAAATTCCCAGTAGAGGGATAGCTGGATTGAATGGGACTTCCAAATTTAGTTTTCTAAGGAGCCTCCACACTGTCTATTTGTTTTAGTTAGAGAACTGAGTCCATTTACATTGATGATTGTAACTGAAATGTGTTACCTTATGATTGGCATGCCTTTTATTTTCTGTGTACTCCTTTTTCTCCTGTGTTTAATTGGTTGCCTTATTTGGTGGATTTTTTCTGTTTTCATTTGTGGAGTTTATTTGCGTCATTTTGGTCCTTCTTTAAAATATTTTTTAGTAGTCTGTGTAGGGTTGGCTTTGACATCATGAAATTCTTTAGTTGTTCCTTGTCCTGGAAGTATTTCACTTGTCCCTCATACTTGGAAGAGAGTTTTGCAAGGTATAAGTGTCTGAGCCTTTATTTGTTTTTATGGAGGACTTGAAGCACTCTGATCCATGCTCTTTTTGACTTGTTGTTTGTGAAGAGAAATCTGCCATTATTCTGAAGGATTTTTCTTCAAATATGATCTGTTTCTTTTCTCTAGTGGCTTATAGTATATTATTCTTCTGCTGGATTTCTGGCATCTTGACTATTATATGTGTGTGTGTGTGTTTTTTAGTTGGGTTGATCTTATTTGTAGTTCTGTATGCTTCAGTTAACTAAATGATTGTTTTCTCATATTTGGGAAGTTTTCTGCCATTGCTTCTGCACATATTCTTTTTATATCCTTTGTATTGACTCCTTTCTCGTTAATTCCTACTAATCTCATGCTGTTCTTTTTTGCATTATCTTGCAGTTGCTGAACTATTTTTTCTTGCATCCTAGTTATTTTTAAGAAATCCTTTCTTACCTTTTCAGTAGCTACAACTGTTTAAGATCTTCAAGATCTCAAACTCTATCTTCACTTTTGTTCATATATTGTTGCCAGTTTGTGATTGAGATTTAATTTTCATATATATGTCTTTGAAACTGTTTCACATGATCTATTTCTTTCCTATATTGTTCATTCAGGGAATCCATCATTTTTCTATTCTCCTCTAATTTTTATCAATGTCTTCTTTAGTATCATTTAAGTTTTTCCTTATAGTTGTCCTTTCTTTCTCCACTTCAGGGATTGTTTCTGTTTTGATCTCTCTACCGTTCTGCAATTATCCCTCTACTTTAAATGCTATTAATTTAGAGATGTCTTTTTTTTTTTTAAGACATCTTTTTTTTCCCCTAAGGTGCATTTTTTAAAAATTTTTATTTATTTATTTTTTTCTTGTTGCAGAGCCTTTGTTTGTTTATTCACTCATTTTTATGGCCAGCTCAGCCCGCCCCGAGGGCACGGATGGCGCAGCATGTGGTGCCGGGTATCGAACCGCGGCCCCTGAAGTCGCCCAAGCTTTCCCAAGCAGGTGCTTTAGACCACTGAGCCATCCTGCCGGGCCCTAGAGATGTCTTTTGCTTCAGAAGTTATTTCTGGTCTGATTTCCTCTATCCTTTTCTGCAGTTGTTTTTCCACTTCAGATGCTATTAATTCAAGCATTTCTTTTTGTACTTGAGGTGTTTTCTCTGATTTGAGTTCCTCTATACATTTCTATACTTGTCTGTCTACTTCAAATGCTACTCATTCAGAAATTTCAGCTGCATGATTACCATTTTCTTCCATAGTAATGTCTCCTATATTTGTTCTGGTTGGGCTCGGGAAATGACATTGCATCTTGCTCCTTTTTTTGTCATTTTATATGGCCTCTGCACTTGGGTGAAGCTATGCCATTAGCGTCTATCAAAATTTGGGTCTTGATCCACCAATTTTGATCCTGCCCTGACGTGCCTGGCTGTGTCTGGCTGTTTTGCTCAGCTTCTTCCTGCTGCAGCTCAGCGCAGGCCCAGTTGGTCAGCATGGGTGGGTGGGGGCAGAGTTCTGGTGGCTGATGGTTCTGAGGCGCACCCTGGGCAGATGTTCTACCTGGGCTTAGGCCCAGTCAGTCAGCGTGGGTGGGCCTATCCCTGACTTTCTAATGATTTTTAATTAAGTAAATCGCATTTGCAAAAACAAATACATACATATATATATATATATATATATATATATATATATATATATATATATGTATATGTATATATACATATATATGTGTGTGTGTGTGTGTGTGTGTTACTAATTAAATCTTTCATTCAGTGATGATATTGAATAATTAAATGTTCACTATTATACATATTTTATGTATTTATTTTTATTCGTTTATTTGTTTATTTTCTTTGGTTGTTATAAGGTTGCACTATGCAAGTTGGAATCATAGTGGTCCCCCTGTTTTCAGCCTCCCCAGCCTTGGGATTACAGGTGTATGCTGCCATGCCTGGACTCCATGGCCAGATCAGCATGCCTCAAGGGTGGGGCTGTTTGGGATCAAACTGCAGTCCCTGTGCTTGCAGGCCATTTAGTCTGCTGAGCTGTCTTGCTGAACTTACATATTTTAAATAAAATATTACACAACTTATTTTTTCTGAGTGATAAATATTTTACTATGTATGTTTAGCTTTGTCATTTATTAGCACTGCTTTAATTACAATATACCAAAAAGTAAAATGTTTATGATTCAATCTCATAATTTTGATGTCAATTTTATTGTGGGAAATATGTATTCTTACATAAAATACTAAGGCAGTAAACAAAAATACTAATGTTTTCACTGAAAAATTATTCACGTTTCTAAAATGAACATATATTACTCTTATAATCAGAATTACATGGTTTTTTTAGTTCAAATATGTTATTGAATATGAAACAAATAATATTAAAAACTATGGATGAGTCCTCCTGTAAACCACTGCTTGCTCTGAATTTGTGATTATTCTAGAATTGAGTGCATGTGGGGCTTACACAATTAGAAATTTGTATAGAAATATCACATTTCTAAACTACACTTGATTCTCTAATTCATGTATGCCCAGGACTGAGGCACACATTCTTTGAGTTCACCAGCAAAGTGTGTATTCTTACATTCCTAAGCATGTATATAAACTGTACAGTGTAACCTCACAGCTACATATGAGTGTGACAACTGAATTCTAGCTAAACAGATATTGGTAAAAGTAGTGTGAATCACCGCAGGATTTTAAGCTTATGTTAGTTCTCTTTACTTGGTGTTCTATCAGCTGGAGTGGTGATTTTCTAGTAATTGAATCATCACAGGGAAGACAACCAAATGCCCGTGTTGCTAGGACAGCCTAGTCTACTTTTAGCCTAATCTGTATTGAGGAGAAGCACAAGGTGTTCACAAAGTAAATTATGGAATGGTACAAGCTATAACTTAATTTAGAAAGTGTTTGCATAATGAGTCACAAGCTCATAATGATGTCTTTTGAATTAGTTGCTGTATACATGCTAATATTTCTGGTTGTCATATCATGACTCTCAAGTTTGAACACATTGGAGCTGTGGTGGCCCTTAAACTCACAAATTATAAATAGGAAGGTCTGTATTTTCTTCATAATCCCTTTACTTTCGTATATATTCCATATGTAATCCATATATAACTATTACTGGCCACCAAATGTGAGTATAATGAAATCATTATCAGTCAGTTCTCATCCAAATACTTTTTGTGTCTTTAAATCAATTCTCTATATGACTTATGCTGAGAGAATGATTAAAAAGCTCGAGGTTCACTGAGCCTTATATTGCAAAAAATGCAAAATAGCTTACGAAAATGTGTATGTAATAGTGGAAGGCACATAAATCAGTCAAGGTATTGAGACATGAGGAAACAACCCTTAAAAAGCAGAATGACAAGGAAAAGTTCATTGGCTTTCTACAGCTGTACTTCTCTTCAAAAATACATTACAAAGACAACAAATGCTGAACATTCAATGATGAGAATTTCAGTGCAAGTTATACCAGGAAACAGTGACAAAATACCATAAACCTGCACAGATTTTATAGCTTCAGAGTAAAATCTGATGCCACAGGGTAGCAGAGAGGAGCGTATGTCTAAACTACATTATAGAATAGATGAAAGATTAGAGCTGGGGATTTCATTAACAAACAAGTCCTGTGACTGTTTCAGATCTGAACTGAAACTCTTGGAGGACTTTCCCTTATGAGCAACCCAGAAGAAAATAAAGAATTAAAACATATAACATAGACTTATATCGCCTCAGATACAGGATTAAGTTAAAATTAGTCCCCACTCTGTCAACTTAACAACAGCATCAAAAAAGGAACCCTATCTAAGAAAGCTAGCCAATAAAATCAAAGCAAGTGACAATGTACCAGCTACCAAAAACAGACATGACACTCTCGGAGCCAGAAGAATTAGATCTGACATTTAATGTAAACAATGAAATATTTACAATAATGAAATAAACTCCATAAAATCCTGAAAGGAATAAAAGCCTACATTATGCTAGTGAGTTGAAATATCTTCTTTAAAACATGCAGAAAACTTTTTTGTAAATAAAGAAACACAGATCCCTGTTTGGCTAACATGTCTAAACCAAAACTTATAAGGAATTCTGACTGAAAAGCGTTCTCGTTGCCAAAGCTATAAATATGTGCGAAATATTCAAAAGCAACAAAAAGGCAAAATTATTACAAATGAGTATAATTCAATTTTGACAGCACAAAAGATTTTTTAATTTTGTTTCTTTACTTCTTGTTTTGGTAAATATTTTAAATAACCTTATTTATTTATTTACTTATTTGTTTGTTTATTTATTTTATGAAGGGCTCAGCCTGCCCTGGGAGTGGGGCTAGCAAAGCATGTGGTGCTGGAGATCGAACCGCAGGCCCTGTGGTTGGCTAAGCTTGCCTAAGCAGGCACTGAGCTATCTCACCTCTCCTTAGTAAATAATTTTAAATCCTATTATGTAATGTATTATTGATCTTTAAATGTCTATTTATCTATTTTTAAAAGAAAAAATATATTTGAATAGAATATTTCTCAAACTACTTTTGAGGAAATCATACACCTCTGTATCTATCTATGCATATACATTATACAGTAAGACTGTATTGAATACCAAACATATTTCAGAGTATTTTAAAAGCTGTAATTGCTATATCAAATAACATTAGAGAGATAAGATTTGGATTAAATTGAATAAAGTAATTAAGATACGCTAATTTTCTTCACTTTTACAACTAGTTTATTTAACTTCATTGAAAACAAATGTCTTCTTTTATTATCTATTTCTTTTCTGTGAGAATCTTTTTTTCTTTTTATCTTGTATCTTTTGTAATTATTTTTGAAAATAATGCACTGTTTCAACTATTGTTACTTTCTTACTATTTGTTCTGAAATTCGGTTTGGTTTTTCATAAAATAAAGTATCTTATTTCTCTCACTAATTTAATGCAGTCAAAAATTACAAGTTTAACCTTTAGTTAATCTGCCATAGCAGAGGAGAACAAGAAAATTGATGGGAAAGAATTTCAGCAATCTGCCGTTCTTGCTACGTAAATGTTAAATCGTGCTCTGCTGTCAGTCGCGGCCATTACACTTTCTAGATGACTATTTTAAAAGTTACCAATTAAAAGAAAGGCAGATCAGTGATAAGAACCAATTACAAATCATATTGTATCCAAATTAATGAATGTAATAAGTGCAAGACCTAGATTTAATAAAATGTTGACTAGCTTTATGCATGAAGAAACAGGAGCCTCCTTATGTTAAGCCGGAGAAATTACAATGCATGCAAGTTGCCACCCAGCTAAGACTTTAGCAAATGTAGTTGTGTAAAATTCCAGGGACTGTGTACTTTCCACTATAGCAAGTTTTCAAAGAAATACTTTAATTCCCCACACTGCAAATGGTAAGTGAAGCTGGGCTTGTGATACAGCACAGTGGCACAAGCTCCTGCCTGGAGCACACAAGGTCCCGAGGGCCATTCCCAGTACAAAGAGGGGAGGGGAACTTCTCTTAAAATACAAGTGAAGTTGTGGCCCAGGCATTTTTTATTATTTTTTATTATTAGTTCTTTCCCAAATATATTTATCAATTTCTTGGAGGCGTGAGGGCTAATGATGAGAGCTAGGAAAATTTAAAATAACAGAAACTTTTCCGTTACAGACCTGGCGCCCAGGACTCCATGATCAGGATGTCAGCAAATCCATCAGGTTCCTTGGAAAGATCATTCCTTCACTCTTCCTGGTTCCCAGTAGTTGCTACAAACCATGGAATTCCTTGAGTTACTGACACCTCTCCTTTCACATGGGTGAGTTCCCTGTGTGTGTCTATATACCTCTTTCTCCAGATCCAGTAAGACTTTGTCTCACTTGATTATATCCGGACATATCTGTTTCCAAAGATCACTTTCACAGACGCTGAGGACTGGAACTTCAACCTCTCTTCTGACATAATTCACCAACTACATTGACTAGTTCTAATATTTTCTTTATTTGTACCAAGAAAAGATGCAGACAATATACACATTTTCTGGAAAAAAACACTCTTTAAAATTAGTTCTGAACTGAGCTATGATGGTTATTTCAAACCTCTCAAAAGTTTTAGTGAGACAACAGTGCACTGTGGCGTGTCATTCACCAGCATTGCACTGCTTTATCTCTGACACACAGCAGAGACAAAATTGTTGTGCTTTCAGCTTTCGAGTGCGTTTCCAGCCACTTACTGTGTTACTCTCAGGGTTTCTATAGAATAAAACTGATGCATGTGTATTAATGACACATAGTGGAGGATACTTAAGATAGGGTGATGCTAATGACCAAATACAGATTTATTCCTTGGAAGAAAGTCCTTGATTTAGTGAGTAATGTACTATACTGTCCAGCAAAAGGGTTAATGAATAAAATATATTTCATTTGATTTATTATGAACATCTGAGTTGGTTGTTTTTAGGTTTTATTTTAAAAAGGTGATTTGAGGAGCCACATGATATCTTTCTTGGAAGCCTATAATATTTATTTAACTTTTAAAATTTTTTTTTGGCAGGACTGGGGTTCAAACTCATGACCTTGCACTTGCCAGGAAGGCGCTTGTGCCACGGAGCTATCTCCCCAGCCCCCTAAAAGCCTATAATATTCAGATCAGTGTTGTTTAACTTCCTGTTAGCTAAACACATTCTTTTGTTGATACATATTTTATTTTATTTTGTTTTATTTATTTTTTCTGTATTAGTACAAGGTCTGCAGGGTCTACAGAGTCTCACCACATAGATTGGACTCATAAATAATTCTCCTGTGTCCAGCCTCCCAAACTCTGGGATTACAGGTGCACACCACCACACTCAATCTCAGTCGCCATGTCAGCAAGACCTGGGGTTGGGGCCAGCACGAACACCAAGTGCTGCGCTCTGCCTAAGCAGGCACTTTAGTCTGCTGAGCTGTTTGGCTGGCTTTGGTATATATTTCAATAAGAAATTCTGTTTGCTAACTGGATTTCCACAGGCTCTGCAATTGTTTCTCTATAACTGAATTTTAGTCATATCCTCTGTGACTGGCTGAAACACCTAGCACACACAACTGAAAGAAATGGCTTTTAGAAGTCATAATTCAGTGACTCCTGGAGGGAAAGGTCATGGTAGAAAGAATTGCTTGAGGAAAATTGTCGAGGATAGCTAGGAAGCAAAGAGAGAAGGGAGGAGTTAAGGAGGCAGATATGTAACCTTCATGATTAGCCTAGTGACCCTCCTCAGTCAAGACCCATTGAAAAGTAAGGCAGCTGCAGCTTCACAGGACCTGATCACTTTCAACAAGCTCTTCCTCTGGACATGCAAGACTTCAGGGTAACTGTAGATCTAGGACATACCAAAGGTGAAAAGTAATTTTTAATCATTAGATTTTTATTTAGCTTTGTATGTTCTGTCATACCTTACAATCTAGAATTTTCTGTTTTAGCACATTTACATGTAATTTTTCTCTAAAGCTTGCAGGAAAACGGCAGTTTTCAAATTATAATCAAATATTTGACACATGTAGGTGGACCCATTCTTATGTATTTCAAAATGGCTCCTCATGCATAAAAATGCAGTGTTGCGTTATTCGTTTTTATTGGTGCTTAAATCAGATGCAGGAAAGAGATCGTAGAATTGTTCCTCATAACATTAAATTGAAATCTAGTGCAATTTAAATTATTAGTACCAGTACTCAGTACTTTTCTATTTGCTTTTGAACTTTCAAATAAACGTCACAAGCGTATTTGTAATCTTTTTGTTAATTACTTGTTTTAGCGTTCTAGAAATCTATGCTATCAGTCTAACTTGACTGTACATTTTCCCTAGAGCTGAATGTGTGTGATAATTATAAATGTTTTATTGAACTCCTTATTCAATATTTCCTGTAGTAGAAAAAAAGGGAGTATAAATTAGTATGTTTCTTCATATCCCATTTGGCTCTTTGAATAACCTTAAATTTGAATAAATTATTTTCCTTTTCCTATAATTTTTCTATGACTCATTTGTTTCTACTTATGCAATAAAAATTAGTGTTCATTGATTTGATACCTATGGATGTTGTACATAATTTATGGATGAGGTATTCAAATAATGACATTGCTATTCCCCACTTCAGAGAGTGCTAGCAGAATGAAGCAACTCATAAGCATAGTAGCTGGGAAAATATCTCGGGCAAGCTATTTCTCATTTGGCTACTCCATAGCAGAAGGAAAGGGAGAGGCAACGGCTACAGTACAAAAAACAAAACTGGCATTAAGCTACTGAAACTAATCCGAGAGAAATAAATGTTTGTCCTACAGAAAAGGACTTATATGAGACGCAGACTCTTAATGCATTAGATTAAAGAAGGGCCGGCCTGATAGCTCAGTGGACTAGAGCGCCTGCTTAGGCAGAGCACAGCGGCCAGGGCTCTATTCTTGGCGCTCCCTGCCGTGTGCACCCTGGGAGCACACTGAGAAGATGATTGACACTGGGAATGGTGGCATGCCTCTGAAAACAGGTGGATCACTAGGAGTCTGAGCTTCATAGTGAGGCCTTCAACATCCTTAGACCCTGACCTAAATAAAGAAAGAAAAAAAATGATTAAAGAGAATTTGAAATATGACACAATGAAGAGGAATTGTAAACTGAAGCATTCCCCATAAATGCACTGCCCTCATCAGTAAAATTGCAAGATTATACCTATGATCATAAAAATATTCAAAGAATTTGAATGTATATTGGCCTTAATATACTTCTAATGAGAAGAGTGTTAGTAAGACTATGTGATGAGAAGTTCACCGTATTGTTCATAACATGGCTAGAAAGACACTTAGAAGCTGGGCATGGTGATGCACACCTATAATTCCAGCATTCTGAAATGAGGAGAATTGAACGTTCAAGCACAGCCTGAGAAATCTAGCTAGATTCTGTCCAAAACTTCGTGAAACTATAGCTCACTCCAAAGGTTAGAGATTCGGTCCCCAATAACCCTCCAGAAACTTATCAACTCTTCTTGATCTGAAACTATTTTGTTGTACTTTGTGCATGTATTTTAGATTCAGCCCTTTCATCCTAGGAATGCCAAATTGTCTTCCAATAAAGAACAACACGACAAGAAGAGAACCACAATAAGTATTGCTTATATTAACCTATAATGTAAATAATTACTTTGAGCATCTATCTTTTACAAGTACAGAGATAGTCTGAATTTTAAATGTTTCACTTTAAAAACAGGCCATTCAGGTAATACAAATTAAATAGCACTGAAATTCCATCTCACTCCAGAAAGAATGGTCAGTGTTAGGAAATTAACCAATAGAAAATGCTGATGAGTTGGAGAGGGAAAAGAAACAATTCTTTTTTATTATACTTTTATTTTACTTTGAAAAGGAAGAACAAAAATCAGAAACCAAGACAGAAACAGGGTAACATACACCAATACATACACTATACATTTTCAGAACAAGAATAGCTGATTAACAATGGTTGATATATTATCTATTTTTACCATTAAAACTGTTGCTCAGATTAACAGATACAGTTACACTGTTGAACATATCATTCAATATAACTTGCTTTGAAAAAAATTTAAATATTTATTCTTGAGTCTTTTTTCCTTTATTATCTTTTTAAAATAATTTATTCACTTATTTTTTTGTATTTTAGGGGAGGGTCTACAGGGTCTCACTACTAGACCAGACTTGGAGTGATCCTCCTGTTTACAGCCTCCAAGAGTAGGGATTACAGGTGGTTGCCACCATGGCCAGTCTCAATTGCCATCTCAGCACGCCCTGGGGGTGGGTCCAGAATGGCAGGCTGGGGAATTGACACCCTTGCCCCTGAGCCTGCTTGCAGATGCTTTAATACACTGAAATATTTCACCAGCCCTAAGGAAAATATTTTAAAGAGAGTAACTAATATGAAATTAGGAATGATACACAATTAGAAAACCAAGGTGACAGATATTCAAGCATCGTTTTCATATTAAACATTGTTTCCTCAATGTAGTTACTTTGTTCACAGATATCATCATAGTTAGTCAAAGTAAAATTATACACATTGAATTCTATATAAAAAATGATGAATTTTTTAGTATAATGATCTCACCATTTTGTATATGCATTTGTACATTTTCCCCCTACCTTTTCCCCTATCATTCTCTCCTCTTTGTTGTTTAAATTTTAAGTTCTGGTTCTTTATGTTTTACTGTAACTGTTATACCTTTCAGGTTTTATTTATTCTTTCAGATACTTAACTTGAGAGACAATGTGATATTTACACATGTGGGTTTTATTTATTTCACTTATAAGAATAGCCTTTACTTGCATCCACTTACCTATAAAGCCTTTGAGTTCGTCTTCCTGTATAGCTGAGTAATACTCCATCGTACAAAAATACTACATCCTTTTCATCCATTCCTCAAATGGTGGGCATTTTGGTTGTTTTCATGATTTGGATATAAAAGATTGTGCTGCTATAAATATGGACGTACATGTATCATTATGGTATGATATTTTCAGTTCTTTGGGGAAAATAACCAGAAGAGGAATAGCTGGATTGAATAGGATTTCCAGTCCTAGTTTTTTAAGGAGTCTTCACACTGATTTCCATACTGGTTGTACTAGTCTGCATTCTCACCAGCAGTGGAGAAGGGTTCCTTTCCCTCACAGCCTCTCCAGCTTTTGTTATTAGTTGATTTCATTATGTTAGCCATTCTTCTGAGATGACATGTTATCTCAGTGTTGTTTTAATTTGCATTCCTCAAATGGTCAGTGATGTAGAGCATTTTTTCATGTATTTGCTTACTTCTGTATTTTTCCTCTGAGAAATGTGTACTCATCTCAAATGCATATTTTTTTGGATTAGGTCTTTAAATTTTGGGGCCCTAAATTTTTTTTTAGTTCTTTTTAAAAAAATTTTAATTATTTATTTTTTTCCTTGTTTCAGAACATTTGTTTGCTTGTTTATTTATTTATTGTTATGGCCGGCTCAGCCTGCCCTTAGGGCAGAGCTGGCACAGCATGTGGTGCTGGGGATTGAACCGAAGTCCCTGCAGCCTCCTGCAGGTCCTTTAGACCACTGAGCCATCTTGCTGGGCCCCTTTTTTAGTTCTTTATATATTCTAGATAGAAGACCTTTGCCAGACTGACTATTAGTTGAGATTTTTCCTAAATTTTTGGCTTGTCTTTTCACTCTGTTGATAATTATTTTTGACATGCAGAAATATCTCAATAAGAGGAGGTCCCACTTGTTGATTCTTGAAGTATCTCCTGTGAAGTTTGATTTTTGTTTATGGAATGCTTGCCTACCTTAAATCATCATGGTTTCTACCTACTTCATCTTCCAGAAGATTTGGTGTTTCTGTTTTACTATTTAGATCTTTAATAACGTTCACTTTAGTTCAGGGCAACATGATAGGCTCGGGTCTAGTTGTACTTTTTGTCATGTGAAGAGCCAGTTTTCCCAACACCATGTTTTAAAGAGGCCGTCTTTCCTCCAATGAACGTGTTTAGCCCATTTTTCAAAGATAAGATGGCTGACTATGTTTATAGTTGCACCCGCATCTTCTAATCTGTTCCATTGATCCTCAGGTCTGTTTGTTTTTTGTTGTTGTTGTTTGTTTGTTTGTTTTTTGTTTTGTTTTGTTTTGTTTCTTTTGCCAGCAGCATGCTGATTTTATCACAGTAGCTTTGTAGTATAATTTCAAGTCTAGGAGAGTAATGCTGCCTGTCTTGCCTTTGTTGCCCAGGATTGCTTTTACTACTCTAGGTCTTGTATGCTTCCAAATAAATTTTAAGAATGTTTTCTATAGATCCGTGAGATATGGATGCAGTATTTTGATAAGAACTGCATTAAATGTGTACAACAATTTTGTGAGTACGGTCATCTTCACAATGTTGGTTCTTCCTATCCAGGAGCAAGGAATATCTTTACATTTTCTGAGGTCCTCTTCAATCTCTTATTTCAGAGTACTGTAATTTTCATTATGTTAAACTTTTACTTCCTTAGTTAGATAAATTCCTAGATATTTCATGTTTTTAGGTACTATTCTGAAGGATATTGTTTCTCTAGTTTCTCTGTCAGTGTGTTTGTTATCTGTCTAGAGGAATCCTATTGATTTTTTGTATTGATTTTGTAACTTGCTCTGCTACTGAATTTGTTTGCTAGTCCAAGAAGCATCTCGGTGGAGATTTTTGGATCTTTCAACTATAACATCTTGTCATCTGCAAATATCGATAGTTTAACTTCCTCTTTAACTATTCATATTCCTTTTATTTTTCTCTCTGTTGTCTAATAGCTCTAGCTAATTGTTGAAGAACTACACTGAATAGGAGTGGTGTTAGAAGACATCCTTGTCTTATGCCCAATTCTCCTTTTTTGATAAAAATGTAAATAGATACAAGCACTAAAAGGTTTCTAAGATAAGAGAAAAAAGTGGAAGTTGTCTGATCCAGCTATTCCTCTTATACAAATGTGTTAGAGAAAGGAACTGGGGTGATAGTTGAGTGGTCCAAGTGCTTGCCTGGTAAGTGCAAGGACCCATACTAACTCCCTGGTACTGCCTGCCATGCCTGCTATGTCGGCCTTTTCTGGGCACACCGTTCTGGACACTGAAAGCAGGTAGGGTGGCACATGCCTGTAGTCCCAGTGCTGAGGAGGTTGAGGCAGGAGGATCACTGAATTTGAGCTGCATAGTGAGACCCTGTACCAAATCAATCAATAAATAAATTAAATATTTTTTCAAAAAATTTAAAAAGACATCATTAACATGACGATGTAATGGGAGCTGGCTAATTTTGCAATTTGATGGAACAATGTACTGTGAAGGATATAGGACAAGAGACAAAATTAATGCGATCTATGGGGTACAGGATGGTCAGAGCTTTTGTGGTAAGGACTCTAACTTCTCCAAATGACCTATTTATTAGGTCCATATCAGAGCCCTTGCAGAGAAATACAGAAAATATCAGGGATTAAAAGTGAGAAAGGCTTAGGACTGGGCAAAAATCTCAGCTGATTAAAGCACCCACAGGCAGGCACAGGGGCCAGGGGTCAATCCCAGGACCTGCAATGCTGGCCCTGCACCCAGGATGTGCAGTTGAGACTAGCTCTGATGGCGTGTGCCTGTAATCAGTCTTGGGAGGCTGTAAACAGGCAGATTGCTGTAAGTCTTATCTAGTAGTGAGAACCTGAACACCCTGTAGACCCTTCCCTAAAATAAAAAAAAAAATAGTGATTAAGGCTTTGTGAACATGCACCAAAGACATACTGAACAGTAAAACTTTTAATGTATTTGATACATTGTCTCACCGTGCAGCTTGGACTCACAGTGATTCTCCTGCTTTCAGGATCCCCAGCGCTGGGATTAAATGTGTATACCACCATCCGGGACATTTGGTGGCTGGCGCAGCATGTCCGGGGAGGTACTGGAGCCCTGTGATGCCAGGCATTGAACCCTGGTCCCTGCACTACCCTAAACAGGTGCTTATTCCACTGATCTATCTCACCAGTCCAGAATTTACTTTCTAAATCTTCTAAGGTACATAAATTAACATAATGGTAGAAAAATAACTGAAGGACAGATGGAAGCAGAAAGAGAACAAAATGTATTATGTGCATGTACTGCTTCCTTGTAATAATTAGGTCGGCAAACCAGTACTAATAATAATGAAAAGGGAAAGTGAAGACAGAGAGAGAGAGAGAGAGAGAGAGAGAGAGAGAGAGAGAGAAAGCAGAAAGCAGACAATGCAAAACCTGAGGCAACTGGAAGGAGAAATAGATGAATCTATTTAAAATCTGCAGTGATTGACATATTCACGGTGGAGACAATCCTGAATACAGTTCAACTCAACATCATCAGGTATTTTTGATATCTGTAGATTAGTTTATCTAATAATCACATAATATACATTCTTATCTAATTTACATGGAATATGGATCCAGAGAGATCATATTCTTGTGTATAAAATAAATAGTAAAATATTTATATCATAAGAATTCTGTAACAGCTACTCACAGAATTTATTAGAAATAAGCAAGAAATTGATAACAGAAAAATGATAGACATATCCCAAAAGTCACAGAAATTTAATAGTACAATTAATAAGTAACATCAAGATAGATTTAAAAAGATTTTTGAATAAAATTAAAATGAAAACATAACTTATTAAAAGTATAGCATGAACATTTTTAAAGGAAAATGTATGGTATTAACTTTCTTTCATTGTTTGCAAAGAGTCTGTGAACCATGACACTCCATTCAGAATATAGTTAGCGCTCTTCTAATATTATGTAGCATACTTCAAGCTGTAGTTAAAATTCCAAATATTTAAGACCATTTACTCATTCTGAAGTCTTTTCTTTTTATACTAATCACTGTCTTACTTTTAAAATTTAGCACTTGTTTCAATTTCCCTTTCAATTGCTTCTACTCATCACTTGGTGCGAACATTTCTGTGAGTTTGGCCTGATTCTCCTGTGATACTTTCACACTCTTATCACTCCCATAAGGCTCATCATGTGTCTTTTCCTCCTGAAGATTTGCTCCTCATTTGACATATTAAGATATACTATAATTCATAGAGGAAGGTGAAGTAGGGATTGATCATGAAATTTGATTCTAGAACCAGAGGCACTACATTAAAATTGTAATTGTGCTTCTCATTCTGTAAACATAGAAAATTTTATTTAATTTAGTCTTATATTTTTAAAAAAATCATAATATGATTTTTTAGTTTTTTTAAATAAATGAGCAAAGTAACTATCTTAAATGACTCCAGTAAGGTTTAACAATTTTAACATCTGGAAATACTTGGAATACAGAATGTTGCATACTAAACACCAATTATTTATTTATTTATTTATTTATTTATTTTTATTTTTACAGTTAGCAATTATTTTATTTCCTTGGCCTGACATGATTGACATCATTTACAAGAACCTGAAGCTGACAGCACACGCAGATTTCCCCACAGAAAGGATCCTTTTCATTAGCAGAGATGAAATGTCATATTGTAGTGCAATTCTGCTCCCCACCCCCACCCTCGACCCTTAAATGAAAAGAAACTGATTAAACCCCTATGAATTACTAAAAGCCATCCCTCCAAACATTTCTAGTTAGCAGCTGCAGTGGATGAAAACCAAAGGAGGGAGGCAGCTGGTCGGCACCTAGCATTCCTGTGCGTGAGACTGAGGGACAGCAGCGAGAGCAAGAATTCCGGATGTGTGCGAAGTGTCATCGTCTACCTTACCTCATACTTGAACTTCCACATGAAAGACACCTCTGTCCCTGTACATGGAAACTGCTAAAGGCAACACGAAACAAAGACTGGCTGTAGCCTGCAACTGAAAGTGCCCGAGGTTCGGAAAATTCCAAAGTAGGTGTGAGATAAAGGGCACCAGAGAGCGGGCAGGTTAAGACAGAAGCTCAACAGGCAGTTCCAGTTTTATGCTATCAAAACGGACAGGAATCACGATCACCTTCTGCAGAGCCACTCTTCTCCAAAGTTAAGGCAGCTCCTTCTGAAGGTCTGTGTGGGTGTCCACTCTATCTCTGGAATAGGACTGTGACATCCAAGTCTGAGAAGACTAGCGAGTGATGCGGGGAGGGGAGAAATCGGAGATCAGGGGATGCAGTGTTTCAATTATTATGGCTGTCCGCTGGTCCCCAGGAACGGTCCACTACCATAATTCCTAAGAAATTTCTGTTCCCTTTCCTTCTCATGCAAATGTCAAAAATCAAATCTCTGCCCAAAGAGAGGAGAGTCCCTGCTGGATGGCATTCATTGCTGGCTTCAACCTGCCCACCTTCTGTCCTACTACAAAGTCCCAAAACCTAATTCTAGGCAATGCCATGAACTTAGGACGTTTCCATTCTTTATCAAAGCCAATCCAGCAGCTAACTCTGTCCTGACATGCTTTCTCCCTTGGCCGAGGAAGCAGAAAAAAAAAAAAAAAATCAACTGAGCATGTGAAAATATGACGACAATGTGTGCAGTGTGAGTTTCCAATGTCTCCTCCTTCTGTCTTCTCCGTGGTGGGAGCCCTCCCGCTTTTCCCTCAAGTCCCACTCACATCCTTCCCCTTCCCCCAAGTCCAGGTGCTCCCATATTCTGGGCTTCCACCACTCACTTCCCATACACACTTTCATCATTGTATGCCACGTACAGAAAATAGTCTTCCTTGTGGTTGTCCTTATACAGTTGGCCCATGGTAGCGCTCGTGGGAGGGATAGTGTTGTTCACAAAAAAGAATAAGGCGTCCTCAGATCTCAGGTGGATCCTCTTCCGGATTAAGAAGTAGAACTGGCCAACAGTAAGAAGTATCAAAGGGCACTAGATACTTCCTCTTGTTCAGATCAGGTACCCTGGCCTTTGGAGACTTCTCCATGATGACCGGGTACTTCTTTCGGATCTTTTCTCCTTCCTTTTTCCCATACTTGAAGGGATGGTTCTCCTTGTACTGGAACTTCATGTTGTGCCGCAGGCTTGCTTTCCAGATCTCCTCACAGGGCCTGCCTCCCTCGCTGAAGACTGCATCGCAGCCGGCTCAGGCCGATGGCAGGGCTCCCAGGATCGCTCCACGAACCGTAGCTCCCACAGCCACGGCACCGGACCCGCGTTCCAAAGAGCACTGAGGCCCCGGAGGCGCTCAGCTGCCAGGTGGAGCAACCTCTGCGGCTTCTCCGTGAGCAGAGCATGAAAAACCAACAATTTATTTTTAAAATAGGCTATTTCATTTTGCTTTTAGTTCCTTCAGTCTGTTGGTTTCATTTTTATATAACACCTAACCTGACCTAGTCTTTTTAATATCTAAAATATGTTTTACTCTGTCTTCTTAATGTCTGATGCATAATGCCAAAGCCATTCTCTAATAACACTTAGTGGTTTGCCTTGGCCATCCAAAATAATTTTTAATATGCTGGATTTAGATAAATGCTGCCCCCAAATACATGAGTTAAAAAATTAATCCTCTTCCCAAGGTAGTATAAATGTGTAAGAGAACATCCAATGGAATATCTTTGTCATTCAGGACATGCAGGGAATGGTTTATGGGACTGCAGCCCCTAGTTTTTCTTTACATCATTTGTTGGCCATGGGGTAGGACCTGCTATTCCTGAAAAGACTCGTCATTTGGCAGCCAAAACTGAAACGTGAAACAATAGGTGCACTTGATCATGACTGGAAACCCTAAAATGGTTCACTTTAATTAAATCACAGCAAAAATTTCTTATTATAATTTTGTAGTAATTGAGAACTAACACATGTCATGTAGAAGTAATTGCTTAATCTTCAACTATATAGAGCGCTTATATTTTGTGGAATTTATTTCTAATGTAATTGGTGATTGTAGACCTATCTGGGTCTATATGAATTGATTCGTCTACTCAGGTGACTACTCCTCACAGTGGGCATCTGAAAGCTGACATTTTGTGTTACATTCCATAAATGTCATCTGCATTCATGAATTTGACAGCATTGTTTGGATTTATCTTTATCAATTTTCATCTAAATTTTATTATAGAAGAATATTCAAATGTATTATAACTAAATACATGCTTGTGAATTTTTCTATCTCTATCTCTAGTTCATTCTCTAGCTCTAGCTCTGTATCTATATGTTTCTATATCATATATATATATATGTATATATATATATATAATTTTCTTTCATTTCATTTGGAGCTTGTATTCTGTACACACGCGACAGTTACATGTTGTTGCAGTCAATTTTGACTCACTTTTCCTCCTCCTTTCCTTTCCTTTCCTTTCCTTCCCTTTCCTTTCCTTTCCTTTCCTTTCTACCTTTCCATTCTCTTCTTCTGGTGTTTCAAGAAGTTTATTTCCCTGTTTCCTACCGTCTGATTTTTAATCCTTTATTTATATCTTAGATTTCTCATTTAATCTGTTGAAGGTCTCTAAATATCACAAAAGTAGATTTGATTGACTGTCAATCTATATGTATAATTTGTGATTTTATATTATATTAGAAATGATAATATTTCATACAGTGCACTATTTTGGTTTGTACTCATTTCAATTAATGTAGACATCTTTTCTAGAAATACCTACTGTGGAGCCATGGTGCTGTACTCCTGTAATCCCTGCATTTGACAGGGTGAGTCAAGCCGACCAACATGATCAAGCTTGCCTGAACTACATAGAAATACCTTACCTCAGAAAATAGAACAAGACAAAAAATTATCCTAAACTTAATTATAAATGATACTGAAGACAATTTTAGTTAAATAACTTGAAAAATATTTTTATAAAATGAGCTCAAAATTTATAAGAGCCAATTACAAGAATAGCTGATTAACAATGGTTGATATATTATCTATTTTTACCATTAAAACTGTTGCTCAGATTAACAGATACAGTTACATTGTTGAACATATCATTCAATATAACTTGCTTTGAAAAAAATTTAAATATTTATTCTTGCGTCTTTTTTCCTTTATTATCTTTTTAAAATAATTTATTCACTTATTTTTTTGTATTTTAGGGGAGGGTCTACAGGGTCTCACTACTAGACCAGACTCGGAGTGATCCTCCTGTTTACAGCCTCCAAGAGTAGGGATTACAGGTGGTTGCCACCATGGCCAGTCTCAATTGCCATCTCAGCACGCCCTGGGGGTGGGTCCAGAATGGCAGGCTGGGGAATTGACACCCTTGCCCCTGAGCCTGCTTGCAGATGCTTTAATACACTGAAATATTTGACCAGCCCTAAGGAAAATATTTTAAAGAGAGTAACTAATATGAAATTAGGAATGATACACAATTAGAAAACCAAGATGACAGATATTCAAGCATCGTTTTCATATTAAACATTGTTTCCTCAATGTAGTTACTTTGTTCACAGATATCATCATAGAGTTAGTCAAGGTAAAATTATACACATTGAATTCTATATAAAAAATGATGAATTTTTTAGTATAATGATCTCACCATTTTGTATATGCATTTGTACATTTTCCCCCTACCTTTTCCCCTATCATTCTCTCCTCTTTGTTGTTTAATGAATAAACAACAGAAAATATGTTCAATATTAGAAATGTAACATTAAGCCAAATTTTACATCCCTTCAGCAATATAAATACTTTCTAAGTTCTGAGGTGTTGTTTTGTTTTGTTTTGTTGCACTACAAGGAATCGAATTTGGGACCTTGAGTTTCCCAGAAAGGGACTCATGCAGCTGAACTATATCTCCAGCACACTGTATTTTTGTTTGTTTGTTTGTTTGTTTTGTTTTTTTACATATTTCTAGGGATCAAACCTAGGGTATTATGCATACCTTCAGTTTTAATAATTCATTTTTCTGTCAACTTTGTTAAATCTTAAGTTATAATTTTACATTTTCAATGTTTACTCATTTGGTCATCTGTAAACTATTAATACTGCTGACACCTCCTCTCCATCATCATTACTACACTGCAAGTCTTTTGGTGACATTCAGTCAAAACGGGATTTCATATTCTTCTTGCTTTGAAGTCCATTACCGTTTGGTAACTCATGCACCTTACAGTTAGCGTGGGAGTGGCTGCGTCTATGTTTTACTTCCTGTGTGTTTCTTTTCCTCCTTCATCTTCCTCATCTCTCTGCCTCCCCAGCAGTTACCCTGTGCCCTTTTTCATACTTGTTATTATTTGTCTAAGTTCATATTATGGCATGTAATGCTTGTATTATTAGGTTATTAAATTCTTATACATGATATGTCTTTATTCTTTTTTTCCCATTCTCCTGCTCCTCTTATTTACAAGTCAATAGGTAAAAATTAAATCTGACAGTAATAATATTTCAGTTGTGAATTTTATACATTATTCATCTATTTTAAGTGGGTGAGAGCAAAATAATAAGAATTTATGTTTAAAGTTCTCTTTTGTACAAATCTGAGGAAATATGTCCATTGTACTTTTAAGAAAATAATCCTATTTCCTATAAATGTTTTATAAAACAAAATAAACGTAAAACAAGTATTTTAGACTCTCAACTTATGAATATAAAATAGTCATCTCATTTTCTATGGTTCTTAATGAAATGTAAGTGTAATAAAGATCTTGCCTACATCTTATACCCTAATTTACTTTTATCTGTATCAAACTTTATACATAATAATATTGCAATAAAAACATTGTAATGCTGAGTGTATTTGCGATCATACTCTGTAATAGAAATTAATTGCTGCACAAACGTAAGGTCAGCTACAATGTCTTATGACTTTTATGAGACCCAGCACCATCAAAAACCTACTTATTTAAGAAATATAAAAATAGCAGTACAAGTTTTCTATGAAGAATTTTGAAAGCACAGATTTAATGGTTGCTTTGTAATAGGGACTTACTCTGTACATGCCCAAATCTTTGCAAGCTCTGCTGAAACAGCATAATGTAGAAATGGGCTGTGAAATTAGATTTCTCTATCATGAGCAATGAGAGCTGTCATCAGTTCGACCTTAAACAAATGTTATCTCAGTATATTTCCATCTCCCTTGAATTTTATCCTAATATATAAAGGGTGATTTACAAATTGAAGAAGACTTTTCTGCATTTATGGATTTTTAGTAGGACTTGATCTATAACATTTCTTTCTTCTAACAAGATTTTGTGAAGTCTATGCCTAATAAAAAATGGAAGAAATTCATAAATATGTAGCAAAAAAAAATAGCCAGCAGTTTCAAAACATCTTACATTCCCCCAAATTATTAATCTATTTTGGTAGAACTAAACATTGTGGTGCTTTCTAGACTACTAGAGTTTCTAGACTACTACAGTTTTAACTGTCCAAATTATTATTCAAATACCCTCTTCACTTGGCCATTTTTCATCATGTTTGTTTATATTGTATAAGCTTATCACTTACCTATGGAAATTAATGTAATTCAAATGTACACTTGTAACAGTGTGAATCCAATTAGGATTTGAAGCCACACAAAATTGTATTAAAAGCTTTATTTTGTGTATCATAATTTGTTAATGATTGGGTGTATCAAACAACCAAAATGTAACATTGTTATCTTTAGCATAGAGATAAAGTTCCTTAATTCTTGAGACTACTAGGAATATCAAAATTAATAATCTAAATATGCATGTTATAAAAGTGATGGTTATTTGCATTATGCTTTTAATTTAAATGTACAACTTATATGGTTGTGTCACACTTAGACAGTACACCATAGAGATGAGCATGAGCCTAAGCACAGTGGCACACAAATGTAATAATCTCAGCACTCAGGAGGCTGAGGCAGGAGGATTGTTGTGACTTTCAGAACAGCCTGAGCTACAAAGTAAGTGCAAGGCTGGTCTAAGCTGCATAAGGAGACTGTCTCAAGAAGCCATTAATAATAATAATAATAATAATAATAATAATAATAATAATAACAACAACATTAAAAAGACTAGAATGAATATTCTCAGGAAATTCTGGCTTGAGAATTACGCTAAATTTTGGCCTTGCTTATATTAAAGCAATTAAGCCTGGATGGTCTAAAAGGGTGATGAAAACCTCAGAGGAATACTAGCATCTTAGAACTAAAACAGGATGATGGCAGAATGAAAGGGAAAGCACCTCTCTGGGACTTGCTGACCAACCAGGAAGGTTTTGAAGTGAGGACTGAAACCCCTGGAGAGAAAGAGAGAGAGACTTCAATGAAGAAGGAGGAGAACGAAGAGGCAGGTGGTGCTTTCTGCCTGAGCTCAGACTCACTGCATGGGAGGGGCAATGCCTCCATGGAGAAAAGGACAAATGGAGCAGGATGAGGGATACAGCACACAGCCATGGCTCACGAGTTATGCTGGACAGACATGCAGCCAGGAGTGGGATTTGTGGGGAGCCATCTCAGAGAGGAGTCAACCAAGCACAGGACTCTGAGCAGCTGTTAGCTCCCTGCAGTGGCTCCCAACCAAGTTCAAGGCTGCAGGAAACAAGGAGACATCCGAGGGCTATGCAAGTCTGGTTTCAGCCTCACCACCAGAGTTCAACCTCAGTGGCCACAGGGGTTCAGGCTTTCAGGCATTATCCTGCTTCCTCTGTGGAGCCGCTGCTGGCTTGCTGGGGTTAGGCAGCAGGAGTCTAGATGCTGTCTAGATGCTGTCAGCCCACAGCGCCTACCACTGGTAGGAGAAACAAACCTTAAAGTAGACATTTTTTTCTTCCTTTCTCCTTTTTTTTTTCTTTTCAGTTTCTTTCTCTTGTTTTGTTTTGCCTTTTTCTTTATTTTTCATTGTTATTACTTTTATATGTGTTAAATGGTTTTAAGTATTTTAGTTGTTGTTATTGTTGTTCTGTATTTGTTTTCATTTCTTTTTTCTCTCTTTTTTTCCTGTCTACATACCAATTCCCCACAGTCTAAATACTTCCCCTTTATCTGCCAACCTTGATTCAAAAACCTCATTTTCTACTATTTATCTACGTTTTCTGGCCAGACACATTTAACTTTTCTCTTCTCATGGTCAGATTCCTGTATTAAGGTCTTATGTACTGACTAATATATTCTGATTTATTTTATTTTATTTTATTCTACTTTATTTTATTTATTTATTTTTGTCTTTTTGAGACAGGGTCTCACTATGCAGTTCAAGCTGGCCTTGAGCTCAGTTTTGTAGCCCAGGCTGATGTCAAACTCATACCAATCCTCCTACCTCAAACTCGCATATATTCTGATTTATTTTAAATTATTTTTTAAGTATTTTTTTTTTTGTGTGTGTGTGTGTACAGTCTCACTACACAGCCTAGAGAATCACTATGAGTCCGATCTATGTAGTGAAATTCTGTTGACCCTGTAGACCTTGTCCTAAATGAAGAGGAAAAACAAATAACAACAAGAAAGAAGGAAAGAAACAAACAAACAAACAAACAAACAAAGGAAGAAGATCCACCATTATGCTACATATGAAAATATATTTAAATGCAAACAAAATTCATAGGCTGAAAGATGAAGAACGGAAAACAATCTTTAATACAACAGGATCCTGGGGTAAAGCAGGGGTAGCTATCGTATTTATAGACAATGTGAACTTGAAACTAAGAATGAGAGAAATGAAGGTTAAAACATTAAAACAAATATAAGTAAAGTTCAAATAAACAATTTAATGTTCAGCACTAGCTTATAAAAAAGAAGAGCAAGTCTAGCCCAAACAAGGATGACTTTAAGATTATTAAGATCAGAGGAAAAATATCAATATAATAGAGACTAAAGAAGCAATATAATCAATGAATTGAAAACCTGGTTCTTTGACAGATTAAATGAAATGGTTAAATCTTTAGCCAACCTTATCAAAGAAGGAAAGAAAAGTCTAAAATTCATTCAATTAGGAATGAAAAGTATGAAGTCATAATAGATCCTGCAGAAATACATAAAATCATGTATACCTATTTTGAGATCTTAGATTCTAAAAAAATGTACTGCACTGAAGTCAACAATCAGATAGCTAGCTAACTAGCCAGCTAGCTAGCTAGCTAGCTAGATACATTTATGTCAAATTATTATGGATATAAATATATTGCATTGTTTGTTTTAATTATTATAAATTGCCCATTCAGACTGTTTTAACTGGTTCCTATAAGATCTGGTATGTCACAATGGCATTATCATTTAATTGCAGAAACTGGCTAATTTGTTATTTAACCTCATGTGACCTACTGGTTGCCAGGAAGATGCGGCTTAGTTTGCATATGTTTAAGTTCTTGTGGTTTCTTTACCATTGATTTCTAATATGCAATTTTAGAAAAAATATATATATACAAAGATGAATACATTTTAATATATGGTTTTCTAATGTTATATATATATATATATATATATATATATATATATATATATGTAATCTCCAAAGATGAATTAAGGAGATATACAATTTTTAGATAATCCAGTATCAATCAATGAAGTTAAAGATGTAATTTAAAACCTATCCACCAATGAAAGCCCAGGCACTGACGAATTCACTACTGAATTTAACAATAAATTTAGAGAAGACTTAATACTACTACTTCCTAAATTCTTTAATAAAGTTAAAAAAAGAAGCAATACTCCGTAATTCACTCCTAGAAGCAAGGATTTCCTTGATACCTAAACTGAGAAGGAATCAACCTGGAAATAGTACTGAAGACCAATCTCCCTAATGAACATATATGCAAAGCTCCTCAGTAAGATACTGGTAAACAGAATGCAGGAAACCATCAGGAAGATTGTCAGTCATGACCCAGTTGGATTCATCCCAAGGATTCAGGTATGGTTCAATATATGAAAATCAATAAATGTAGTACATCATGTTAACGGAGCAAAGGATGAAGATCATACAATCAGCACAACATATAGAGAAGGCATATTTGACAAAATTTAACTGTGATTCTTGATAATAGCCCTGCAGAAAATTGGGATAGTTGACATCTACTTAATCTCATAATATCTACATATGAGAAATGCACAATCAACAGCATGCTAAATGGATAAATGTTGGAAGATTTTACTATAAAACAAGAAACAAGAAAAAGAGGTCCACTGTGACCACTATCCTTCAAAAGTTCTGGAAATTTTAGCTAGTGAAATTAGACAATAAAAATTAATAAAAGGAATAAGGATAGGTAAAGAATAATTTAAATTACCATTACTGGGTCCCGGCAGGATGGCTCAGTGGTCTAAAGCGCCTGCTTAGGAAAGCTTGGGCGGCTGCAGGGACTGAGGTTCTATCCCCGGCACCACATGCCGCACTAGCCCTGCCCTCAGGGCAGGCTAAGCCAGCCATTAAAAAATAAATAAACAAACAAACAAAAGTTCTGAAACAAGAAAAAAATAAAATAAAATAAAAATAAAATTTCAAAAAAATAAAATATATTTTTTTAAAAAATACCATTACTCACAGATGAAATGATTCCTACATAGAAGATCTTAAAAATTTTGACCAAAGACATCTAGATTTAATAACCAAATTCAGTAGCATAGCTGAATACCAAATCAACACTCGAAAATCAATACCCTCCCTGAACATGAATAACAATCTCACTTAGAGAAACATTAAGAAAAGTAATTTCTCAGTAGCATCGAAAATATTAAAATACCTAAGAACCAACCTAAAGAAGGAAGTACTGAAAAAAATATAAAGTACTCTTCAAGGTAAGCAAGGGGCTGGGGAGATAACCCAGTGGCATCTTAAGCACCTGCCTAACAAGTATAAGGTTCTCGATTTGATGGTTAATATAAAGAAAAGCAATCAAAGAAAGTGTCAGAAAATGGGAAGATATTCATTGATCTTGGGTAGAAGGAACCAAAATAGTAAAAATGATCATCCTCTCAAGATTTCCATCCAGATTTAATATACTCCTTATCAAAATTTCAACAATATATGTCACAGAATGAGAGAAAACAATTTCAAAATTCATTTAGAATCTGAACAGACTGGAATGGCTAAAGAGATACATGCAACAAAGCCAGAGAGAAGACTCATAGTCCAGGACTTGAAATTACATTACAAAGTTACTTTTAAAAAATGTATAGAATTGGAAAAAAGCAAAAAAATTACAAGAACATCAATGAACAGATTAAAAGATGCAGAAACAACTCCAGACATATTTAATGTTGTGTTGTTCTGTGTCAGTACCGAAAGAAATGACGAGAAGATCTGATGAAGATAGCTCAGAGGACTCACTGAGATCTGTCTCTCGAAGGGAGCCCTGAACTCTAGAAGCATCTCCTTTTTTATTTAGGTCACACAATAGAAGATTAACAGGGTGGAGAGGGGATCACCAACCTCTCAGGTAAGGGTGGAGATATCAATCAAGATTAAGCTGTCACACCTTTTTAAGATCCTAGTCTTCTAAGATCCCTAAGTAACAGACTACAAACCATCCTAAACTTGTTTATTGTTCTTCACTTCTTTAAGATGCTAGTTTCTAATCTCTACACTTAAGTACCATACGTTTGAGAACAGTGCCAAATACCTTTACATGAAAAGAGAGATAACCTCTTTAAACAATAACTGTAAATTTAAAATTTCATGTTTAAGACTAAAATTAGACCCATATCCTAAACTGTGCACTAAACTTAATTATAATTGATGAATAATTTAAACCTTTAAAAGACATACCAGGGGGCCCAGCGGGATGGCTCAGTGGTCTAAAGCGCCTGCTTAGGAAAGCTTGGGCGGCTGCAGGGACCGCGGTTCGATCCCCGACACCACATGCTGCACTAGCCCTGCCCTCAGGACAGGCTGAGCCGGCCATTAAAAAAATAAATAAACAAACAAACAAAAGTTCTGAAACAAGAAATAAAATAAACTTTAAAAAATAAAAGACATACAAAATCTTCTGAAAAGTGAATAGGTAGAAATCCAGACAACTTCCATGGAGGCAAAGGCTTTTTGCATAAAACCCCAATCATCTAGGAGCTATCACAAAGAATCAGCAATCAGAATCTCATTTTATTTGACACAGCAAGAGGAACTGCCAAGAGAGTGAATAACCAATACAATATGTAGGGAAGAAATGCTTCCCAGTTGTTCTTCAGATAAATAATTACTATCAAAAACATACAAAGAATTCAATATATCAGAACCCCCAATTTAAAGATCCAATCAAACAATGGACATCTGAAATGATTATATATTTCTCTAATGAAGAAGGAGAAATGGCAAATAAATATATAAAAAATTCAATATCATGGCTTATTCAAGAGATATAAATGAAAACAATCCTGAGATTCCATATTAATCAAGAAAGAATGGCTAACATAGTAAACCAATCAGTAACTAATTCAGGGAACAAAGAATCTCTTCTCCACTATTGCTGTATCTGTAGTGGTTCAATTGCAGTGGAAATCAGTGTAGAGCTTCTGCAAAACCTAAACCCAGAAGTTTCATTTGACCCAGCTATGTCCCTTCCTGGAGACTTCCCTTAAGAATCAAAGCATCATAGTACAGTAATATGTTCACATCTATGTTTTTAGTGGCACAGATCTTGGAAACAGCTGAAATGCCCACCAACTAATAAGTAAAATACTCAGCTCTAAAGGATAACCTTCAGAATTTCTAGTTAAATGAATGCACCACGAGGTCACACTGTTAAGTGAAGCAAACCAGCCATGCATGTATAAATGTTGCAGTGTCTTTCTGGTGTGAGAAACAAAAGTGTAGATAAGAATGAAAATGTAAAATAGGGGCTGGCAAGATACTCAGTGGTCTAAAGTGCCTGCTTAGGCAAGCTTAGACAAGGGTGGAGACCACGGTTCGATCTCTGGCACTGCATGCTGTGCCAGCCCCACCCTCAGGGAAGGCTGAGCCCGCCTTAATATTAAAGAAAGAAAGAAGGAAAGAAAGAAAGAAAGAAAGAAAGAAAGAAAGAAAGAAAGAAAGAAAGAAAGAAAGAAAGAAAGAAAGAAAGGAAATGTAAACTAGATATTGTAAAATAGGAAGAAAGTGTTCAGGTAGAAAGGGAAACTTGGGAGGCGAGGAGGAAGAAAGAAGAAAAAAGATAAATGATGAGAAAAAAACAAAGCTTTTATAACTAGTGAACAAAAGGTGGGCTGAAAGAAGAGCAGGAGAATGAAGTGGGGAAGAAAAAGTTGTCTTATGTATGTGTACAACAGCCCTATAATGAGTGATTTCATTATGTAGACCTAAATGTACCAATAAGCTCAATTAACTAAAAGAAAACAGAACCTGGTAACTGTAGCATTAAGGAGAGTGAGACAGGAAGATCACAAGATTAAAGCCAGCCAGGGCTACAAGTGAGTTAAAGAAATATAACTTACATAGTGATATCCCACCTGAAAACAAAACAACTAAGTTTATCATTCATTCATTCACTCATTCTTTCTTTCTTTCTTTCTTTCTTTCTTTGTTTCTTTCTTTCTTTCTTTGTTTCTTTCTTTGTTTCTTTCTTTCTTTCTTTCACTCGCTCATTCATTCTGCATCATTGGCCTGGGTGTTACATGGAAAGTAAACAACTAAATGCCTTTTGTGAGAGGAAATGTGAACGTGAATAATGATATTGTGCACGGAGTACTCACAGGAGTGCTTAAGATGCTACATCAGCATGGAGGAAAGAACAACTGCCCCTGGCTAGTAGCATGGCCTGGAGAACTCTCCAAGACGATAGAACACTGAGTTCCATTAAATGTTACCTGAATGTCAAAAACAAAAAAGAGAAAAAATATAAAGAACATGGTTTAAAAATTCTATGCATTTTTTAAAAATTCTAACTACCTAAAATCCTTTGGTTTTGACCTTCTTAGCTATTTTCTATGCGAGTAAAATCAGAGAAAACTATAGGGATATTTAGGGAGACCCTGTAATATGCAGAATCCTATGCTCTCCAGCCAGAGACTGACGGAATGGCACACTGAAGAGTAAACGGCACTGTGTGTACCAGAGAGCATGCGACTATTTAGAGGAATTAGGTAGAAATTGCTAAGCATCTCACTGCCTTTTTGTTTTTCCTTTGCAAAACAATGCAATGTTAGAGTCAATACAAAATTGGAGATTTGAGCTCTCTATTGTATGACTTAATGAAGGCATACCATGCTACCACTCTGCTATCTTCCCATTATTACCTGTCTTCTTAGGTTTATCTCAGAATAAAAGCGAAAAAACAAGGGGAAAACTCAGTATGCAGTTTTAATTGTCACAATGTATTCAAAATAAAGTGCATGAATAATCATTCTCACCTCCCTTGGGTCTAAACCCTAAAGATATATGTATAATTAAAAGGATAAAGAAATTTCTCACACTTCATAGAAGACAGAAAAAAAAAGGTTTAATAATATACAGAGAAAAATTACATATAGAAATCATGTATAAAATTCTTTATACATATTATTGAAATACCAGCTAACAGAAGCAAATAAATTCTGATGAGAGTTAAAGGTAGTAATTTAGTAACTTCATGATGATCCTAGTGTTAAATTTTGAATGGTAGAATTATTGCTTTCTATTTAACTTGAAATAAAAGTTTCTATACTGAAGATTCTTTGGGGATCATGATGTTTGTGCACTGTGACCTAATGTCAAGTAACAAATAGCAGTTTGCATATGAATTCATTAGCTTGCTGCCTTAATATTTCTATTTGTCTCAGTTAATAGATACCTTTTAATATATCTTACAGAAAACAGGTATTATTTCTTATCCAGATTTCATAGTGAGTTGTCATTAACTGCTGCTTAAAAATTCTTAAGAAGTTTGTTCATTTAAGCAAAAATCTAACTTTGCAAGGCAGCTATGCTCACTACTGTAACACCAATGCAGACCCAACTTTGAATAATGATAAGGAATGGTATCTCTGTAATCAATTTACTTAAGTAGAGATTTAACATTTGAGAGGCACTAGAAAAATTGTTTATTTTATTTTTTTATTAATAACTCATTTTTACAATTCTTTTTATTGAGATAAAATTGAAATGAAACAGTTTCAAGCTGAGCGTGGTGGCTCACGCCTGTAATCCCAGCACTCGGGAGGCTGAGGCAGGAGGATTGATGCGAGTTAGAGACCATCCTGTGCTACAAAAGTGAGCTCAAGGCCAGCCTCAACTGCATAGCGAGACCCTGTCTCAAAAAGACAAAAAAAAAAAAAAAAGAAATGAAACAGTTTCAAAACAAGTTAGTAGGATGGTTATAATATAGTAATTATTCAAAGGACAATGTGCAGACCTGATATCTTGTCTAAACAATATTAATACAAACTTTTATTTGCAATGAACTGACAAAATAGCTGTACATCTATCATATACATATATATAAATATATATATATATATATATATATGTATCCTTGTGTATACACATATTTTTTATTTTTAAAGTTAATAATACTAGGAGAAAATATCATACTTTGTCTTATAAGTACATTGTAAGTCCAGAGATAGAGTATGAGTCATAAAACAGTTATAATTAAGTAACATTCAAATTTAATTAAATATTAATCACTTAAAATTAAATTGAATATTTTGAAATTCAAATCAAATAATGATTCCAACTTAGAGGCCAGAATGTTGTGTATCATATGTATGAATCTATAATCAATTCAGGGTACTCAAATAGTATTTGAGTAGGTGAATATTTGCAAAGATACCAACTAAGAAAAAGTTTCCATGGTAGTAAATAGTTACTAAGTATAAAACATAGCATAAATACTGGAATGGCAAATATAAGACCACAACTTCTAACAGTTGGGGGATGGGATATCGCACAAAGTTCTAATATGTCCTGTAAATGGACAGTGTCCATGACGCTTACTGGTGGCCAGGTGTCACTTGTGGGACTGAACTACTGCTATTTCCTTCATATCCACCTTGTAGATGTAGACAGAGTCATGACCCATAGGGTACAAGAGAAGTCCATTTGTAGAATATGCAGATGGACATATTCTGCTGCTGTATATAGAACAGCTGAATACTGCGTTTGTATATCTCTTTTTCTCTTGTTTTTAATTGTTTGCCATTCTTGGTGGGTTCTTTCCATTCTCCTTCATGGAGTTGTGATCGTTTTGATCCTTCTCTAGAATATCTTTTTGTAAACTATGCAGGGTTGGCTTTGTCACCATGAAATTTTTTAGTTGTTATTTGTCCTGAAAGTATTTCACTTCTCCACTGAACTTGAAAGAGAGTTTTTCAGGGCTGGGCTGGAATTTGTTTTCTTGTAAGACTTGTAGTACTTTGTTCCTTGCTCTTCTTGACTTGATGGTTTGTAAAGAGAAATCTGCTGGTATTCTAATGGGTTTTCCTTTAAATGCGATCTATTTCTTTTCTCTAGCAGCTTTTAGTATACTGCTCCTGTGCTAAATTTCTGGGATCTGTATTATTGTATGTCAGGGTGTGGTTTTAATTGGTTTGATGTTATTTGGAGTTCTATATGCTTCAGTTACCTGAATGTTAAATTGTTTCCCCATATTTGGGAAGTTTTATTCTGTTACTTCTGTGCATATTCTTTTTATACCATTTGTACAGACGCCTTTATTCTCATTGATGTATATGCAGAATGAATGCTACCTGTGCCCCAGAGGAACTGCAGAACACAATAAATACAATATGAAGAAGAATTTAGGTATGATGGAGTGCTCACTAGAATGTAGTTGTAGAGCCAAAATCAACCACCCACAGGTTGTGAGCTCTTTCTTATAAACAATAAGGGAAAAATCGTGACTTTATATATGATGAAAGCTGCATTTTTTTAAAAAATGAGAATTAAAAAGTTAATACACTTCATTGTCTTAACAAAAAATTAGGAAATTAGTTTGATAATTATTCATAAATAAAAGTTTATTTAGGCATAATCAAATGAAATTACAAGTGCTCTTAAGTAATATGATGAAACAAGAAAACCTCTGCTAATTAAAAAAGGAAAAAAAGGCTAGCCTGATAGTGCAGTAGAATAAAGTGCCTGCTTAGGCAGGGCACAGTGGCTGGAATTCAATCCCCTGTGCATCTGTGGTGTGTACTAAGACAGCAATTGAGACTGGGAGTGGTGGCCCATGCTATAATCCCATCACTTGAGAGGCTGAAAAAGGGAAAATCACTATGAGTCAGATCTCTATAGTGAAGCCCTCTATAGACTCTGTCTTAAATACAGAAAAATAACAAAAAAGGAAAAATGAGCAAAAAGGAATAATTGACAGTTATCTAATATCTCCTGTACTATCTTCTCAAATTTAAAATTCAGATACATATATAAATACATCTACCCTTTTTTGTTTGTTGTAAACTAATGATTTTCTTGAGAGGGTATAGCAGTTACTGTAATTATATTAGAAGAAGCACACATCTAAAAGACTAGAATGACAGGCATCCCAAGAAGAGTTTTAGTGTTACACATTAAAACTGTTGTGTGGAGGTTTTAGGACCATTATCTATTTCATCCTGTGCATGGTTTTGCTCCTGCCATGTTTCCTATGTTTTCTGCTTGCAGGCATTTCATTATTTAATCCTTAAGTCCTTGATTTCCATTCAGCTGTGTTATGTCTCTCAATTTTTATTTCTTCTTTTGAGTTCTTATACTAGGAGACTATATGATATTTACACATGTAACTCTGGTTTATTTGATTATTAGTATATCTTCAAGATAAAACCATTTATATATGAAGTTTTCAGGTTTATCATTCTTTAAAGCTGAGTAATATTCCACTGAATAAAAATACCACATCTTTTTCAGCCATTCTTCAGATTATGGGCATTTTGGTTGCTGCCAATACTTGGCTATTAAGAGAACCTGTACTATAACATCCTATAATGCAGTGTTTTTCCAAATTTTCTGTACAAGGAGATTATGGGCTACGTAGGAAAGGGACTGAAAATATAAAGTTTTCCAAAGCAGAGTCATCTAGAGAGAAAACATTCTCTTAGGCTTTCACAGACAGCAAATTAGTCAAGCAATGGCCATGACTCACCCAGATGGCTGACACTGACAATAGATCTACAAAACTCTGTACATGGTTTCAGGGTAAATACTGAGGGGATTTCACTACTGTCCTTGACAGATGCAAAAGTTACATTTTTTATTACATAGGTCTTGCTTTAACTTGGTCTTAACTATCCAGCACAAAGGTTTAACCATGAGATATAAAAAGTAAGGCCATATTAATATGCTGAGCTGTTCCTGAGAATTATCCATTTTTTCAGCCATCATGCACAAACATATTTTAATGGCAGAAAATGGAAGCTTATTCAGTGCCTATCTTATGGGAGAAATTATTATAAGCTGGATTTGTCTAAGGATATAGGGCTCTCCATGTCATTTCTTCAGTGATATGCTCAAATTGAAATGGCATGGTTTTGAGTGATTGTCTTTATCTCTATTACCATAGTATTAGCTAATATTTATCTCCAAATTAATTTCTCTACCTTTCTCTTTAGGCCCTACATTCTTAAACTGTACTGTAAGCCACTAAAATTCCTATAGGTATTTTTCATCAGAATAGATTTAACTTTTTCTGTCTATGGTATCATCTGCTATTTTATCTATAACACTATCAAAATCCAATTTAAGCACGAGTACATCCTCAGTACATTACTCTCTTTTGATATTAGAAAGTATAATTGTATTTTCTTTATTCAAACTCTTTTGGGGAGTAATACTTAATAGTTCCTCATGTTTCTGTCATTTTATAAATTGAGCCACTGGTTGACATTTTCTGGCTTATATTCCTTATGGACATTGTTATAGCAAACATCTTTGTCAGGCCAAAAGTTTCTTACTTTGAAACAAAAGATGAACATATTTACTATGCACACTGTAAAAATGTCCTAAGCTCCCATTTTCTTTCTTATATTGAAACCCAGTGTATATTCAGCTGTCTCAGGAGTTACTTTGTGTCACTCAAGGAGAACTTTTTTCTGGGGTAGCCTGTGCAAGAAAATACTTTTTGGTAGAGAGTTTGCTACTGTTACTGTCTTATTATTTACCACTCATCTAGTTGTGTTTTGTTTTGTTTTGTTTTGTTTTGTTTTGTTTTGTTTGGAGAGGGATGATTTTTATGGTCGGCTCAGCCTACCCAGAGGGCAGGGCTGGTGCAGCATGTGGTGCCGGGGATCCAACCGCAGTCCCTGAAGCCACCCAGGCTTTCCCAAGCAGGTGCTTTAGATCACTGAGCCATCCCGCCGGGCCCCATCATCTAGTTGTTTTTAATGGCTCCCAACATCAATAAGATATGGCAGACTATCACAGACTCATATTAGACTTTAAGGATAAAAGCTAATGTTCACTATTTAACCACTAGTAAAGGCTTTTAGTCATTGCAAACTGCATAGCACTTCCCTTCATATCTTCTTTATTGGGAACACATAAAATTATTTACTTCAACTTTTAGCCTACACTGAGCAAGTTCCACAAGGCAATATGGGATAAATGAATGATTATAGCTCTGACAGCAAATGCATTAATTTTTGCAAATTAATGGCTAGAAATTATTTCATTTTACTATTTGTATAGAAGAGAAATAACTAATAACTTTTAGCCATGCTAAGCTCATTAAAATTACTTAAAAAATTATGATTTCCTCTGTAGGCATTTTTAGTCAAGATTTTCCACCTATGCAATTCCCTTTTTTAAAATTCAATTTCCTTCACATCTTTAATAATCTCAAAGTCATAGTTTCAGTAAAATATTTTTAAATGATTGTTTTAGCTCATGGTTTTATTTATTTACTTATTCATTTATTTTATGAGGCTGGCTCAACCTGCCTGGCACGCAGGGCTGGCATGGCATGTAGTCTCAGGAATTGAACTGTAGTTCCCTGTGCCTGCCTAAGCTTGCCTAAGCAGGTACTTTAGACTGCTGAGCTATCTCAGTAGATCTCAGTAAAATATTTTTAAAATGAATCAATTTTATGGAATCTCCTCTACTCTTCTTCAAAGTTTCTTTGTCTATAATTCAATTTTAGTGATTCTTAGAGTTTGCCTGGTTTTAGTTTTCTTGTCTCTTTCAATATGATTTGACTAGTGATAACACCATAGCTATCCTTAACTGATATTTACATCATCAAAGGTGCCAAGAATAGTATATAATAGAACAATAGGTGTTTATTTACATGGAGTAAACTATTTCACAATGACTTATTAATCAGTTCCCATTTCTCCAGCCTCTGTATTTCTGACCTTCCTCATTAATCAGGATTAATTTCATTATTTACCATATAAATCAAAGCTAATTGAATCCATTTCTGAAAATAAGTTTAGGGACTCTAGGGAGTCTAAACAAAATGAGGAAAACAGACACATCTTAGTAGCATAGGAATATCTGTCAATTGCATCTAATAACTTCTCAGTCAGTTTGAATATACTTATGATTAAAGGAAAAAACCAAAAGCCAAGTCTTGGACTTCTGTAAATGAAAATACTAAGGCAGCTATTAGGAATAAAGCTGGTTATATGCAAAGAAAATAGGAAAAATGAAATGACAATATAAATCTTTATAATCTGAGATTGTTTCAGTTGACATTGTGGGATCCAAATATTAATTAAATCCTAAAAATATTCTCATTCTTCCTTAGAATGAAACACTTGATATTCAAGTTATACTTAAATGTCTTTTCTTTGGTAAATACAATGGTTGGTCTGAATTTGTTTGTGCTTTTTTATGATTTAGGAATGATACTTTAATACTTTTATTGGCTAGTTAGAATGACAGCTCTCAAATCAAGTGTAATTTCAGATTATCTTTCTAGAAAACAATTGTGAAGGAGCCTTAATTTAGTATTAAATCAAGATCAAAATATTACTTTAGCACATTGACATTTTCAATTGAATATTTTACCTAAACTTTTAGAGAATCTTTTAGTAGTTTGACACATTAGATAAGGAAAAGTAATATAATCACACATATACCTCCTACCTATAATTGACGTAAGCTCACTAAATTCTTACAGTAAATCTGTTCATATTTGTACTGAATAACATATCTGGCAATTCTCTTACATTCTCCACTTATAAATATACTGAATATCACTTAAATAATTTATCATCTGAATTGTGATTTTCTGTATTATGTTAAGTGAAAACAATATCAAAATTTATGAATATTTTTTAAGAAACTAAAACATCATGGAAAATTCTTTGAAAATCTAAAAAAATTAAAAACAAAGTATTAATTTTTTTGTAAAGTAGCTGTTAATTATGATTACAATCAAGTGTCTTATCTCTATCTGCTCATCTGAGAAAGTCTCTCACTCTTAAAAGAAGCCCCAAGGGATCATCTTTCACTTCCTTCTCCAGATCTAGCTGCTTCTGGGCCTGATGGCTGAAGCCGCTGCTGGTTCCAGCAACCTCAGAAGGCCAAGTGGAGATCAGATAAGGAGATAAGGACCAACTCCATGGTGACAGCCTTGGGTCCCTCATTATGCTGTGATTGAAGCCACCATCATGGACTTCCAGGTACACAAATTAATTAGTTTCCTTATTTTTCAGTCCATTTTGTCACACCTGAGTAGGCATAATCTGCCTATTCTTTGCCCAGAAACAGAATTCATGTTGGTTTACAGTGTGCTTTTTTTTTTTTTTTTTTTAACCAGGGATCAAACTCAGGACGTTGCACTTGCCAGCCAGGCACTTGTGCCCCTGAGCTATCTCCCCAGCCGGCATTAAGCTTTTGAGTACATTTTATATTCACATAATGAAAATATTCAGTATTGGAAACTTGTACCTGTATATAATATATCTTGATTAGACTCTTTTTGTCTCCACTGCTTCTTTTATATCATTTTCCCCTCATTATTTACAAAGCTTTGTTTCAATTTTGTCCTTCATTTTTTTTCCTTTTCTTTTCTTCTCCCTGCTACAATTTCCTTTCTTTAAAAAAAAAAAAAAAATTTCTACCTTAGAGAACTTAATATACACCTTGGTCTTTATTCACACTTTAGGCTTCTCATACCAGAGAAACAATGTGACAATTATACATGTGTGACCAATTTATTTTGTTTCAGGGTATGGTCTCAATGCATATCCATTTACCCAGAAATGTCACAAGCTAATACTTTTTGTGGCCGAGTACTACCACACTGTATAAAAAGAGACATTTCCCCATTCTTTGGTTGATGGACATTTGGATTGTTGCTATTATTAAGCTATTAAAAATGTGCTGCTATAAACATAGGCCTGAATATATCACTGTCTTATAATGATTTTAATTCTTCTAAAAATGTACCCAGGAAGGAAACATCTGAATCTAATATGAATGCATATCCTAGGTTTTTTGAGGAATCTCTCACTGATTCCCACAGTCTCTCCAGCACTTGTTAATGGTTGACTTCTTGCTAATAGCCATTCTTCCTGGAATCACGTGGAATCGCAGAATTGTTTACTTTTTCATTACTTGAATTATCAGTGATAAGAAAGAGATGAATCTAGTTTTGACCTTTGGCATGTAGAAAGTCAGTTCTTCTTGTTCTTTTTTTTTTTTTTTTTAACGCCATTTATTAAAGACATTATCCTTCTTCCAGTGTAAGGTTTTAGCACCTTTGCCAAAGATAAGGAGGCTGATATCTAGAGTTGCTTTTACATCTTCTAATCTGTTCCACTGATCTTCAGCTCTGCTTATTTGCCATTACTACACTGCTTTTGTCACACTAGTTTTGTAATATAGTTTCAAACTGGAATTTATGATACTTCCTAAATTGGCATTATTACCTACTATTGTTTTATCTATTCTGTGTCTCTTCTGGTTCTCAATGTACATTCGCAAATTTTTCTGTGGTTCTGTAACATATGCTGACAGTATTTGATTATGGTTGCATTAAATCTGCATAACAGTTTTGGGCATATGCTATCTTCACACAGTTGGTTTTTCTTACCCATAATCAAGAGATGGTTTTCCATATTCTGATATCCTATTAAAGCTACTTTGTCAGATTAATGTAATTTTTAGTATATAGATAATTTGCTTCCATGGTTAGATTGATTCCTAAGTATTTCTTTTTTTATATGCCATTGTGAAAGGTATTCTTTACTTAATTTCTCTTACAGGTTGTTTGGCATTTGTATACAGGAATATTACTAATTTTTAAGTATTCAGCTATGCTCCTGAACTTGGTTATGAAATCTACATGGCTTTTGGTGACATTTTGAGGGCCTTCTATGTAGTGTATATGTCATTCACAAATTATAATTATTTAACTTGTTCTTTTCCTATCCATATTATTTATTTGTTTTTCTCTCATGAAGTTGCTCTGGATAATGTTTTCTGACTTATTTTAAAATAAAGTGGAGATTGGGTACATCATTGTCTTGTTCCTGATTTGAGAGTGAAAGGTTAATTTTTTACTATTTAGTGTGATATTTGATACTATTTTGTATTGATGGATTTAACTAAATTGAAGTAAAAATCATTTATTCTAATTTTCTGTAGCATTGTTTTTTAATCATGAATGAGTTTTGTACCTTGTCAATTTGTTTTTTTCTGCATTTACTAAGATGCTGTATTGATGTTTGTCCTTTCTTCTATCACTATGTTGTATTATAATTATCGCTTTGCATATGTTGAACTGGGTGTGGTGGCACATGCTTATAATACCAGCACTCTGGAGGAGACTGAGAAAAGAGAATCACTATGAGTTTGAGATCAGCCTGGAGACTACAAAAGTGGGCATAGGGCCAGGCTGATTTGCATAACGAGACCTTATCTCAAAAAAGAAAGGAAGGAAGGAAGGAAGAAAGAAAGAAAGAAAGAAAGAAAGACAGACAATAGATTTTTATACATTGAACCATCCCTACAACACTGGAGTGAATGGTACCTCATCATGGAGAAATACTCTTCTCGTTGATTTCCTGAATTTTTGTTTGTATCTTATTGAAGATTTTAGCATCTATGTTTATTAGGGAGATTGACCTATAGCTATCTTTTTTTTTTGTTTGTTTGGGCCCTTTGCTGGCTTTGGTAATGCAGTAACATTTGCTTTCAGAAATGAGTTTAGGAGTACTGCTTCTCTGTCAATTTCTTTAAATATTTTCATCAGTATTCACATAATATTCTTTAAATCTCTTGTAGAGTTTAGCGGCTATTCCTTCAAAGACTGAGTTTTTCCATTTTTGTAATTTTCTAATTATGTTTCAAAGTCCATTGGCTGATACTGGGTTATTTAGAACTTTTATAGGTACTTTATGCAGTTTCAGCAGTTCATATTTACCTGGATTTGTTCATTTCTTCTGCATTCTCTACATTATTAGAGTATAGATTATAGAAGTAAATATAATTGATCTGGATTTCCACAATATGTGTTATGAATTTTCCCTTTTCATTCCTAACATCATGCATTTAAGGTTTTTTTTTTTTTTTTTTTTTTTTTTTTTTTTTTTTTTTTTTTTTTTTTTTTTTTTTTTTTTTTCCTTTTTTAAAGTAAGTTTTACAAGGGCTGGACAAATAATTCAGTGGATTAAAGCATACCCTTAGGCAGACACAGCAGCCAGGGCTTGGTACCCCGTGCTGCGACAGCCCCTTCCCTGGGGCACGCTGAGAGGGTGATTGAGACTGGGTGTGGTGGCATACGCCTGTAATCCCAGCTCTTGGGAAGCTGAACACAAGCGATCACTACGAGTCTGAGCTATGTAGTGAGACCCTGTAAATCCTTATGAAAAACACAAAAAATAAAAATAAAGTAATTTTTTTTTTTTTTTTTTTTTTGGCTTTTTGAGACAGGGTCTCACTGTGCAGTTCAGGCTAGCTTTGAGCTCACTTTTGTAGCCCAGGCTGGTCTCGAACTCACACCGATCCTCCTGCCTCACCCTCCCAAGTGTTGGGATTACAGGCGTGAGCCACCACGCCTGGCCAATAAAGTAATTTTTACAAAGGATTTGTAGCTTTTATTTCATCTTTCAGAGAATCAACTGTTCATTGATTCTTTGTCCTGTTTTCTTAATGTCTGGAAGATTACTTCCTGCTCTGATCTTTTTTTTTTTTTTTCTTTCTTTCTTTTTAATTTTCTCCTTCACCAACCTTTGGACTTGACTTGCTCTTCTTTTTCAAGAAGCTGTGCATTTTGATTTTCTCTATTTTCCTGATATGGGAGTTCACTACTAAAATTATTATTGTTTCCCATAAGTTCACATATGTTGTATTGTTATTATAATTATAAAAACTGTCTAATTTCTAATTTCATCCATTGGTTATTTAGGGAGTTTTAATTTCTGCATGTTTATGAAATTCTTGTGGTTTCTTTTGTCATTGATTAATAATTTAGTTGACCAATAGCGTGATATTATGCATGGGATAATTTCAATTGCTTTGCATTTATTTAAGCTTGTTGTATGGGTTAATATGTGATCTAATTTGAATAATGAAACTTGTGCAGCTAAGGAAAGCATATACTTTCATACAGTGGAGTAAAATGCTCTATAGAAATAATAAGTTAAGTTTCTGAAAAAATATTTGAGTTCTAATACTTCATTTTTATTTTATGCCTTTTTATAACTGTATTTATGATAATGAAGTAATGAGCTCCCCGTTACATATGTATTTGTGCTTATTTGATCTTTTGTTTTCATTGACATTTGTATGATCTATTTGGTTATAGTGTAATTGGCACATCAATATTTATGACTGTCATCATTTCGTCTTGGATTCTTCTGTTTACAAGAATGTAGCACCCATATTTGTCCCTCTGAATCAGTCTTAGATTGAAAACCAGTTGGGAGATGGCCAAATAGCTCAGTAGATTAAAGTATCTGCAAGCAGATGCAGGGACTGGGAATTCGATTCCCAGGCCTGCTGTTCCAGCCTTGCCCCCCCCCCCACTAGGGCACACTGAGGTGGCAATGGAGACTGGGCATAGAGGTGCGCACCTGTAATCCCATCACTTGGAAAGTTATAAACAGGTGGACCACTACAAGCCCAATCTAGTAGTGAGACCCTGAACACCATGTAGACCCTTCCCTCAAATACAGTAAAAAAATAAATAAATAGATAAAGAAGAAAAATAAGAATAGCTACCTCTTCTGCTAGTCTGTTTCTTTTGATTGATGAATGAAGACCATTAACATTGATGGTTATAATAGATATGCATTGAATTATCCTTGTTCTGTAATTTCACTCTTGTTGGCTTTACTTTTTCCCCTAGATTTAATGGCTTGCCTTAGCTAGTGGCTTGATTTTGTTAGGGTTCATCTTTGTTATATCTTAGGGGAATGACCCTTGGAAAATTTTGCAATGGACTTTGTTATTCATGTATTTACTCAGATGTTCTTTGTCACTGAACTCCATTTTTAAAAGTAGTTTCATGTTTTCCTGAAATCTTGGTTGAAGTTTTCTTTTCTTTTAGGACTTGAAATATTTCAAACTATTCTTGATTTGAAAGAGAAATCTGCTGTAAACCTGACAGGATTTCTTTTCAGTTTGTTTCTTTTCTATGCCAGTATTTCATATTCTGTTCTTGTGTTGAATTTTTAGTCTTGAGTGTTATATTAAGACTTAAGACTTTTTATAGTGACTAATAGGACTTTTAGGTGTATAAATTTTCCATATGTAAAATCGTTTTTCCCTGCCAGGGAAGGTTTCTAATATCATTCCTGTGCACAAAATATTTTTATCATTTTCAGTATGTCCTGATTTTTCATTGACGCACAATAATCTTTTGTCACCAGCTAGCATCTACTGGGATGATTTCTCATGATCCCCTGTTATTTTTAAACAATCTGTCCTTTGATGATCACCAGTAACAATCTTGTCTTCGATATTTCATATTCTGACTTCACAATAGCTCATTCTGCTGCCTATACTTTCAGTGGAAATTTTAGTCTCCTGGATATCTCTTTGTATCTGTGCATTTTTCCTAATTTGGGTATTTATGATTTCCACAATTTTCTAAGCTCCTCAGCTTTTTAAATCTCTATCTGCTCTACAGTCACTAAGCATATCTTTCATTATGTTCATCAAACACAGCCAAGAAAGGGCCAAACTGAGGTACCTATTAATTGTCCACTTTTAACTTAACGAACTGGATTTTTGGTTGCATAACAGTCTAAATGCAAAGGCCCAAGAGATTATTCAGCAGAATAAGCACCTGGCATGCTAGCCAGCCTTAGACAGGGTATGGTGGTACATCCTGCATTCCCAATGCTGGGGAAGGTGAAAACAGAGGGGTAACAATGACCCTGAACTGTGTAGTGAGACCCGGTACCGAATACATACACACACACACACACACACACACACACACACACACACACACACACACACACAAATAAATAAATACATAAATAAATCTTAATGTACCAGAAAGTTATACACAGTAAATAAGACCACAACATGCTGATTTTTACCTCTAAAAGAGAAAAATTAAAAAGTTTTAGGTGGAAAATATAGAAATAGAAGAAAAGAACAATATTAGCAGCAATGTGGAAGACAAAAAAGATCATGCAAACTGGAAAACTAATGCAGAAAGGGAAAGAAAGTAATAAATAAAAGCAAGAACAGTAACAGTAAACAAAAATACCCTAGAAGCCATGGTTATACTCAAAATAATAATAAACAATGAAAAGAGGAATAATAATATTCAAGAAAGAAGAGAAGAACAAAATGAAAAAGAAAGTTGAAATAAAAGTTTACTTCTAGGTGTATCCACTGTCACTAGTAGACAACACAGGCAGACAGAAGGGCAGCTGTGGATTTTGCCTGTGTAATGAGTAATCCCATTGTACCTATGTATTTGCACTGAACTTCATGTTGATTACTGGTTGTGAGGTCTAAACCAGACGGGCTGAGTCTGAGCCTCCTGCCAGTTTAAACTCAGATAGGATACACTAGATGTTGGACCCTCTCCAAGAGGGCTCCTAGAAATTCCTTCTGCTGTAGGATATCTAACTTGAATAACTCACCAGCCACGGCAGTCCACTGCCTCCACTGCCATATTTCACAGCTGTGTTTTTGTCTCAGGAGAAAAGTTGAAGCCAATGAGAATGGAAAGATAAAATTAATGAAGCAAAAGGATGTGGTTGACGGTGCTTTTTCCCTGAAACTAGACTATCTGTGAAGGGAGCCACCTGCAGATGCAGATGCACAGGGACTGTTGTGCGATACTTCAGATCCATCTTAGGTACCAAGGGCCTAGTGCTGTTCCTCTTTTCTTCCTCACATTGCTGCATCCCTGGACATCAGTCTCAGAGAGGCTCTCTTCCTGATTCTTACCACTCCTCCACTGTTTCATTTATAGACATGGCTTTTTAGAACAATATTGGTTTACACAAAAATGAGTGAAAAATACAGAGAATTATCATACACTGCCAACGTCAATTTCTATATATTTCTATGACTATTGATGCCTTGAATTACTGTCATTAATAGTGTTATAATTGGCAAGCCATCTTTTAAAACTAGAAGAACTTGAAAGCAGAATTATTAGTCTAATACATACTTAAGCATAATGCTCACTAACATTCTAAGGTATAGAAGTACGTGTAGTTGTAGACACTGTTGTTTAGAAAGTGATTGAGGGATTGGGGAGATAGCTCAGTGGTCTAAGTGCCTGCCTGGCAAGCATGAAGATCTAGTTCCAACCCCTATTACCATATGCAGTGCCAGCCAGAAGGTCAGGTGTGCTGTGCTGGCCCCAAAATCAGACATGGTGGTACACATCTGTAAACCCAGCACTGGGGAGGCTAAGACAGGAGGATCACTACAAGTCCAAGCTACATAGCAAAACCCTGAACCAAATAAAGAAGTAAATAAAAGATTTTAAAACATTGAGAAATGAACATATTTGAATGAACCAAAATATATAAGGTAGAATAGTAGATAGATAAAAGAATATTGCCATAAAGAATTCTAGAAAAATATTATAAAAATAATGCTTGATTAGAAAACAACTAGTTCTTTATTTTATGTGGAGTTTGAACAAATGCTTATTGGGGAAAGTTCTTAAATTTATGATAAGGAAGTGCACTGGCGAACACACGGCCTTTTGCTTTCAAATGAGGAAAAGAGTCAAAAAACAAAATGTACTTACACTATTTGTGCATAGCTCAGAGCTATACTCCTTTTCTAGAATGGAAGATATATAAGTTTTTAACAGAAGCATGTGGCTTGATGTATATATAACAGTTACATATAAATATATATAGCTATTTTTCTGTGGTGTTATTTTGATCTTTCTGCTTATAAAGCTGGAAAGTAAGCTACTGATGGTTGATTTAGTCATTAGTGAACACTGAAGTCACATACAATCTTACTGACTCCTGAAGTTACATTCTATTTCTGTAGTTGGTAGACCAAAGAAATTCTTCTTTGAAATTACTTATGTTTATGTGAATAAAATATAAATTATATGTGAGCCTGTCATGTTTTCCTTAAAAAAAATTTCTAGAATTATAAATATAGAACTGAATGATATGTAAACCATAATAATTTCTCATAAACCATTAATTATTGTAACTACCAATATCCTAAATTTGTGTAAGGTAAGATCTTATTTTGCTTGTGTTATTAATGCCCAGCAGGTGGAGAATTCTGATTGTCTCACATGGTAGTGGTTTTTATCTTTACTGATCTCAGTGTATAATGACATTCCCTGGTTAAAGGCATCCCATGTTTAGAGATTATGTAGTGCAGTTGGTTGCAAATTATTCAGCATCCTAACATGCATAGTGATCAGACATTTTTATTTAAATGTGTTTTGCAAGAATAATTACAAATTATCAAAATCTCACATAGGACTTTTTTTCCTTGCTAAATGTATTAGCATTTTCCGTTAGACCTAGAATTCAATTTAAAATTCCAACTACTTTAGTGATTTGGTGGCAGGAGGTTTTGATAACGAACTTCATAGAAGTGTCCTATTCAATTTCCTTTACCTATTCTTACATTGATGTCTGTAAGTACGAATGAACTTCACTTATGCCAAGTACCTGCTTCTCTACAATACTGTTTTATCCGTAAGCTATTGCGAAAATATTTGAAAACTCTTGAAATATTTTAAATAAAAGTGATTTTAAAGCTACATAAAGTTTTTAAAAATCAAGCTACAAACTATCAATGTCAACAGGTATCAGTCAAGACTTAGGCCTCTACGCTACTTCCAATGACTAATTTCTCATAAGAATAAAAAAATACTGCTGACATTGTTTTAAGGTTTCATCAATGAACATCTCATTCTATTTGCCAATATATTTTATTAGCAATACATAAATCGGAAATAAACCCAGTAGACAGTATGGGAGATATTCTATTACTATGTGCATTGGAATCCTTCTACTACTTACTGTGTGTGTGTGATTTTTAAGCATCTGTGCCTTTCTAGATTTTTATTTTTTCATTGGAAAATTATAATCATACAGAGATGCTTTTTCCCTACCTGAAATATAGTAAGAAAAATATAATCCTCTTAAGACTGAGGTGCTAAAAAGCATAAGGTGATGTTTAATCTACCAGTCCATTAATTTGTTTGAAAATTAATGTGATTGACAGACAGGTGCTACTTGCTATGTTGTACTGATTGAGTGACAGTGAGACCCTGTAGACCCTGTACTAAAGTGCAAAAAAAAAAAAAAAAAATGATTGAGTGTCGGTTAACATGCCATGCCACTCAGGTACAATTAATAAGGCTTTATGCAAGCCCCCTTACAGACACCTCTTCTGCTGGGCATTTTGAGATATGCCTTAGATAGGATTCTAGTGCTCAGAAAACAGATTCTTTTATTTGTTGGCAGGAATTTCCTTTATAGTTTTCATTTTGGATATAGAGTTCTCTAGGCAACCATGGTGGACATCTGTGGATACAAGGAGTAGCTCTCTTTGCTGTACAGATGGTTGGGCTCTGCATACTCTGTTATTCAATTCTCGTAGAGACTGCAAAATATATTTTATTTTAAACCATGTTTCAGGGACCCCGGGAGATAGCACAGTAGAATAAACACTTGCCTGGCAAGTGCAGGGTCCAGAATTCAATCCCCAGTACATCTAAATAAATAAATAAACAGATAAATAAATAAATAAATAAATACCATGTTTCAATAGTTTTTGTTCATCATGGCAGAAGAAATTCACCTGAAAGTATTTTTCAATATAGATTCGAAAGATTTTTGGTATTAGTCATGTCTTCACACAGTTTGTAGGTAAGAAAGTATGGATGTGTGTGTGTGTGTGTGTGTGTGTGTGTGTGTGTGCGTGTATCTGTGTGTACTGCTACAAAACACATGAATTAGAGCCATTTCATTTTAGTAACATTCCTTTCTAATATTGATCTGCATGCTGCCACCATTCCTTGATACATATATATATATATATATATATATATATATATATATATATATGAAAAAACTTCAAAAATAAACGGAGTAAAAACAAAGAAACAAATTTGTATCTTTTATAAGAAACCTCCTAATTCAAGAAACATGTATATGAGATAATGAATCAGGCCCGGCAGGATGGCTCAGTGGTCTAAAGCGCCTGCTCAGGAAAGCTTAGGCGGCAGCAGGGACAGCGGTTCGATCCCTGGCACCACATGCTGTGCCAGCCCTGCCCTCAGGGCAGGCTGAGCCGGCCATAAAAATAAATAAACAAACAGAAGTTCTGAAACAAGAAAAAAAAAATAAAATAAAAAATTCTTAAAAAAAAACAAAAAGAATAATGAATCAGGGCTTCTAATAGACTGATACAATTGAAAGGTAAAATATGTATTCTGAATTTCACTTTTCTTTAAAGAACTGCCATGGAATGCTCATCCATCCCACTAATAAAAATGCATATTTTAACCTGGTTCGTTATCTCTATCTCTACCTCTACCTCTACATCATCTATATCATTTATATCATCTATATCTATATCTGCATTACATAAAGAGTAAGTCATACTCTATACACTGACAATTTTTAATGGCTACTAAGAAACATGACTGTTTTTGTTGTTGTTTTCTTTTTTTGAGACAGGGTCTTGCTACACAGTTCAGGCTGGCCTTGAACTCACTTTTGTAGCCTAGACTGGTCTTGAACTCACACCAGTCCTCTTGCCTCTGCCTCCCAAGTGCTGGGATTACAGGTGTACGCCATGGCATTCATCCCAGAAACATGACATTCTGCAGTGATTTGAACTTCAGGCTGCTCAAAAGAACAATATTTGCTTCCTGTCAAGATGAATACATCTAGAACATGTGTTGTATCACTGTCATTGAAGTTCAATATCTTAGATCTCCCTAAAATAAGAGGTTACACTGGTGTCAATCATTGTTTCTCTTGCCCGATGTAGATAAAATCGAATTTGCCAAGAACAGACTACTTCTTGGCAAGCTTTAATGAGATTGTAAAGTTAAAAGGCAGAAGTAGATCAGTGAACTTAATTGGAAGTTAAGTGAGCTTCTCCTTGCAGTGTCTGGCATCTTGGCTCTGGGTCTGATCCATATAATGTTACATGACGTTAATAAAGATGTAACAGTCAGCCAATCTTTGTAGTGGCAAAGCTCTGCTGACAGAAACAATCTTACTCATTTTTAAATTATTGCATACAATAAAAATTATCTTTGAATTATCAGAATAAAACAAACGACTAAATATATATTTCACTTAAAAGTCTTAATTCACATAAAAGTGCTAATTTTCATTTTAATCAAGTTACATTATACCTTCAATAGAGTTTTACTTACAAGCTAACATAGTTCTCATTTTGTCATTGAACAGAAAAGCATTCCATTTCTCTACCATTTTTCTTGGAACCCAATAGAATAAAATCTACTTCCATGCCTGTAATTTCTGATGCATTTTCATGTCACAGTGTAGGAGACTTTCCACAGAGGTAGCAAAAATTATTTGTAAGAAAGCTAACAATTCAGTTTCTTTTCTCTTTATTTTATAATCAGATTCTGCAGAATAAAATTGTGTTTACCACAATAATAAAAAGGTTTTACTTTCCCTTACACAGAAGTACAATAGTCACTTTCTAAATTTGAAATGTGATGCCAAAATTTTACTACAACTCATCCTATTCTGCTTTAGTGAATATGATGTACATTGAAACATAAGAAATTAATTTTTTCCACATTTTGAACTTTTCACTTAAATAGAAAAGTAACTATTAAAGTTAACAATGGGCGGGCAAGATAGTTCAGCAGACTAAGCACCTGCTTAGGCAAGCGCAGGGACCGGTGTTTGATCCCTGGCACCACATGCCATGCTGACCTCGCCACCAGGTACACTGAGCCAGTCACCAAGACTAGCATAGTGGTGCACACCTGTAATCCCTGCTCTAGAGAGGCTGAAAATGGGAGGATCACTATGAATCTGAGCTGTGTAGTGAGACCCTGTTCAAAATACACCAAATAAAAAATAAATTTCACATTACTTTTTGAGAACAGGTTATCACTGTGTAGTACAGGCTAGCTTTAAATTTTTACATAGCCTAGGCTTGCCTCAAACTCATAGTGATCTTCCTTCTTCAGCTTGCCAAGTGCTAGGACTACGCTCATATGTTTCCCTATCTGGCCTAAAATGATTATTTATTTATTTATTTATTGGAACTGGGGATCAAACTCAGGACCTTATACTTGCCAGATAGTCACTTGTACTCCTGAGCTATCTCTGCAGTCCCTTAAAATTAAATTTTTAAACTTATGTTTCAAATAAAATTGTCCAATGGAAGCAATAAAAGTCTATAATATTTTGGCTGGGGAGATAGCTCAGTAGAATAAGTGCTTGCCTGGCAAGTGCAGAGTCCTGAGTTCAATCCCTGGTCCCTGGTACTGGAAAAAAAAAAACCAGGAGCCCAAATCTATATTTTATTGGAATTTAGTGGAAACTCAAACTTAATATTACCAGAACTATATATGCATTATTTTAAAATATAACATATATGTTGTATTATTATATATATATTCATTTTAAATAGCTTTTCAATTATATTAGAGAATGAATGGTGACCAACTTTAAGATGACTTGTATTTGCATATGCATCTCAGGAATTTAGGAGAAAATTCTGAAGGTGAATGTAAATTGGGTAGCTTGCATTTACATGAAAAATACAGTGCACATCATGACAAAAATGAGAATAAATGCAAATCCATACTTTAAAGAAGTTCACCAAATAAGTTGCAGTTTACATAATCAAACAACATTCTGATGGCATTACCTTCTGATCATTCATTTCTTTCATCATCCTTTATTAAATATTTTTTTTTTTTTGTCTTTTTGAGACAGGGTCTCGCTATGCAGTTGAGGCTGGTCCTGAGCTCACTTTTGTAGCCCAGGCTGGTCTCGAACTCGCACCGATCCTCCTGCCTCAGCCTCCCGAGTGCTGGGATTACAGGCGTGAGCCACCACGCCCAGCCTTTATTAAATATTAAGAAGAAAAGTTTCAGAAAAGTTAGTTTCCAGCCAGGCATGGTGATGCATACCTGTAATCCCAGTACTTGGGAGGCTGAGGCAGGAGGATCAGTGCGAGTTTGAGACCAGCCTGGGCCACAAAAGTGAGCTCAAGGTCAGCCTGAACTCTACAGTGAGACCCTATCTCAAAAAGACAGAGAGAGAGAGAGAGAGAGAGAGAGAGAGAGAGAGAGAGAGAGAGAGAGAGAGAGAAGTTAGTTTCTTTCTGGGACAACTTGTATATTGGAAATCCGAAGAAGTACAAAGGTAGTGGGTGCACTGGAGAATAAAACTATTGGGAATGGATAACTGCTTAGTTTGAAGCCAGTGATCTATTATTCGGTATTTAGCACTGAACACAGTTGTTATGCTTTCATTGTTTGATTCAGTTTGCACATAAAAAGAAAGAAAGAAAAAAAGTAATATAAGAGAATATGAGAGGAGGAAAAAAGGCATTAGAAGTAGTCCACTACAATCTTGTAAATAGTTAAGTTCCTATATCTCTGCTTAATAATGCACCATTGTTTTTTTTCCACATTCTATAAGTATTTAAAGTTTAGAATATCAACACCAGTGAGAAGGAACAGAAGGTCAGAATGGGATCAAGAAGCAAGACTCAACAATATATCGCATTCAAGAAACACATTTCAGCCAAAGATAAATACCTAGACTAAAAGTCTGTGGATGCAAAACATTTCTCCAAGCCATAGGAACCCAGTAAAAAGAAGGGGTAACTATTGTATATGTACATAATGCAAACTTTAAGCCAAAACTGATCAAAAGAGACCAAGAAGATAATTACATACTTGCTAAAGAGAAACTCTGAGAAAGTGACAACAGTCATAAATATTGATGTGCAGAACATAGATTTATTCAACTACACAAAATAAATATTAAATAAAAAATCAAATAAACACTAACACAATTATAATAATGACCTTAATACCCCACTGTCACAAATAGATCAAGTAGACAAAAAAGTCAACAACTGTAAGAAGTAAATCAAGCTGTGAATAAATGGATTTGGTCGTTGTCTACAGACTATTTCACCACAAAATATCAGAAAACACATTCTTCTTAATTGCATATGGTATGTTTTCAAAGATAGAAGATATGTTAGCTAATATAACATGTTTAATTAAATGTAAAGGAATTGAAATCATTCCATGTATGCTATCTGACAATAGCACAACGAAACGAAGTCAATGGCAAAGGTACGCTGAACTTATGGAATGCAATAAAAGTAGTCTTATAAGGGAAATTTATAGCAATGAGCTTATACCTCAAGAATACAGAATGAGTTCAAATGAACAACCTAAAGTTAAATCTCATATTTCTAGAGAAAGGAGAATAAATTAAACCCAAAGCTCACAGGAGGGAAGAAATTATAAAGAAACGAGCAGGAATTAATGCAATAGAGACTAAGAAAATAAAACTAAAATGAATAAATAAAAAGTTATTTTTTTGAGAGAATACATAAAATTGATACATCAGTACCCAATTTCATCAAAAAGAGCAGAGAAAAAAAGGCACAAATTCAATCGATTAGGAATGAAAGGGAAGAAATCACAATGGAACCACAGAAATCCTGGAGAGCATCAGTAGTATAAGAATGTATATTCTGGGGCCCGGCGAGATGGCTCAGTGGTCTAAAGCACCTGCTTAGGATAGCTTGGGAGACGGCAGGGACCGCGGTTCGATCCCCGGCACCACATGCTGCGCCAGCCCTGCCCTCAGGGCAGGCTGAGCTGGCCATAAAAATAAATAAATAAACAAACAAAGTTCTGAAACAAGAAAAAATAAATAAATAAAATGTTTTAAAATTTCAAAAAAAAGGATGTATGCTCTAATAAAATATAGGAAAATGCAGAAGATATGAATAGATTCCTACACAAACTGTAAAAAATAAATCAAGAAATATAAAATTTCTAAATACCATGTTAGCCAAAGAAATTGAAAATGCAATTAAAGATTTAGCAGTAAAGAAGAAGCCTAGGCCCTGGGCCAGTCAAATAGCTCAGCAGATTGAAGTGCCCGCAAACAGGCCTAGGGGCCAGTGGTTCAATGCCCTGGTATGCTGTGCTGGCTCTACTTTACTGGTGGTGCGCTCTGAGATACCAATTGAGACTGGGCATGGCAGTACATAACTGTAATCTTAGCTCTTGGAAGGCTGTGAACAGGTGGATCACTATGGGTTTCCTCTGTACACCCTGTAGACCTTTACCTAAAATATAAATAGAAAAATAAATAAATAAATAAATAAATAAAGCCTAAGCCCTTATAGATTTCATGGGGAGTTCTGTAAGAAATTTAGAAGAGACTCAATGCCATTAATGTTATAACTCTTAAAGAAATTGAAAGGGAAACATTACTTCAAAAATCTATCCTCAAAGTAAATATTACCTAGATTCCAAAACCAGAGAAAGTGCAACCAGAAAAGAAAATTATAAGCCAATCTCCCTCATGAACACAGGTATAAAAATTCTTAATAAGACAGTAGAAAATAGATTGCAGTAAATCCTCAAAAATATTATACATTGTGATCAAGTAGGATCCATACCATGGATACAGGAATAATGTAACATATGTAAGTCAATAAATTTAAAGCACCAGAGCAACTGGCCTACAGACAAATATCACAAGATCATCTCAACAGATGTAGAAACTCTTTTGACAAAGTCCAACAGTCATTCTTGATTTTTAAAAAGCCTATGGAAAACTGAAATAGATAGACTCTACCTCAATTTTGTAAAAGCTATATATGATAAACCAACAGATTTTATCACTTTAAATGATCAGCAACTTAAATCTTCAACTCTAAAATTAGGAATAAGAGAGAGATGTCCATGATTATCACTCCTAGTTAATGTAACTTTGTAAACATTAGCCAAACTAATCAGGCAAGTGAAAAACAATAAAGGGAATATAGATAAAAAAGGGAGACATTAAATTACTATTATTTGCAGATGATATGATACTCTACATAGAAGACACAAAAACCTCCAACAGAAACTTGCAGATTTAATATTAAAATTTAGTGTTTTAGTAGGATACAAAATCAGCCCTCCAAAATTAATAGCATTTCTGTACACAAGCAAGAAATTTATAGAAATAGATATTAGCATTTGTAAACATAAAATCTAGCAAATGTTGTAGAAGATCTATACAGTGAAAATTACAATACCCTGAAAAAGATCAAAGAGTGTATTGGTCAGGGTTTTACTTAGAGGAACAGAACAGATATAATATAAGGAATGGGTATTAACACAAAATATACAGTCTATGAGGAATTATAAGATTGGCTTATAGTAGTCAGCCAGAGTCCAATAAGCAAGTGTGCAGAGGGTATCTGCACGCTTCAGACTGAAGAATTCAGTCCGGAAGTCTGAACTTAACTGCAGCACTCCATCTAAGACTCTATCCATCGGCTGATGGGTCTGCGATGGAAGACTGAAGTGTCTGTAGTGGACGCTGAGGAATCTGCAATGCATGGTGAAAGACCCAAGCTGGAGGCTGAAGAGTCTGTGCTGCAAGCCAGATGATGAAGCCCAGGCTGAATGGGAAGACTGAAGCTTCTCCTCAGCCCTTTAAAAAGTCTCTTTGTGCTCAGTCATTCTGAAGTGGGCCCATTGTGCCCTAGGGTGGAACCAATCATACCCCAGGATGGGTCCTTGATCCTGCTCTAGGGAGAAGCCAATCATATCCTAGGCAGGCCCTCGTCACGCTACAGGGAGGAACCAATTGTATCCCAGAGTGGGGCTCCCACCAACAGGGAACGGGCCTCTGAGTCATTCAGCCAAATTGATACATTGTATCAACCACTACAAAGAGTAGATCATAGCAAGTATAACAATTCTTCCAAAAATATAGCAATTTTTTCATTGATGAAGATAACTACTTATATTATGACCTTGTGGAACTCTCAACATTCTTAATCATTCCTACATAGCTTCTCTAAAACTCCTAACTTCAAATAAAATGAAATCTTTACTTATATAACTATTATCTTCCATCTTGAAAATTTAAACTTCAAATTGACAACTACTTTGCACTGATTTGTATGTTATCAAATAATTTTCATCCTATTTTTGGACAACTAAGTGAAATATTAATCACTTGATCTGCATCTGCTAGGATGCCCAGTATCATCTTGGGAGCCAATCATCTGCTAGTCATTCATCTAAAAGTGTTATCAATTGATTGGTGCTGGTATCTTTATAACATACGACCTTTATTGATTATCTCATACATTAAGTCTATTGATATGAAAAAATAATATGAAATTATTTCTCAAGAAGTATTAACAGTTAACTAAGAAAAATGTCACCTCAGTAATACTTTTGTGAAAAGTTATACATAAATTTTAAAAATTATATCCAAAATTCCTTCATGTCTAGCTGGAGATACAGTTACAGTGATAAAACACTTATTTAGTAGATGCAAGCCCCTGAATTTGAATACAAGCTCCACAAAATAAATAAAGTGAAATAACATGTCATTTAACAAAAATATAAAAGAAAATTTTGATTTGTTAAAATTTAGATGTAGCTATTATTTTTTATCATAAAGAAAGCTATTACCCGGAATTTTTAAATGATCAGTGAGAGAAGACTGTTTTTGTACAACCATATACTATTTTAATATATATATTCACTTTATATGTTAAAATGGGAAACTATGCAGTGAAGTGTTTTTGAAAAGAATATTTCTACTGTGAAATTAAATTTTCTAAGCTCAAATCTGTGATACTGATAAAAAAAAAAAAAACCTTGACCAACACACTACTATTGTTTATAAACGCATAAACTACAGGACATTTAATTAAGATAAAATATTTTAAATATCAAAACAGTCTTCAATTAATTAAAATAATAAAACAATGAATCCTTTATGTTCATTAAAATAATCCTGATTCTCTTAAAAGAAAACGTTGATCTTTTAAAGATTCAGAATAATACTTTTATGATAAAAATACATTTAAGTTTCAATAAATCAAAGTATTCTTCATATATTTATTAAACATATTAATTTTGCTTTCACAGTATAAAAGTTGATTGTGACATGCCCCCACACACTTTGGAATACCTACCAAAATACAAGTAAAGGCATACAAATGATAGCAGCAACATTAATATTAAACTTCAATCTACAAATAAAACAACATAATATAGGCATCAATAAAGTGATATAAAGCAAATTCATATAAGAGAAAAATTTTAAATTAATGATTGATAGTTCACTATCATTCATAAGTGATAGATAGCTACATTATCATTGTTGTGTCAAAATACCTGAGATGCAAGGTTAGAAGAAGAAAGGTTTTTTGTAGCTTAGTTTGTGGAGTCTTTGTTGATAGTAGGCTGTCTTATAGTTAAGTTAATAGCAGAGGAGCATCAAGAGCAGAAAGCAACACTGCAGCAAATAGCACATTCGTGAAATGACAACAGCTTTCTGTCTTTATCCAGGCTACCTGCCTTCTGTGTAGGTAGCACTCACACACTTTGAATGCTTCACACCCAGAACTATGCCGAGTGCATCAGTGGACTAATTTAGCAATCACCCACCCTTGAGTCTAGCATCACACACTTAATCACAGTACCACACATTCTAGCTCCATGTACCTAGAAAAGCATCACTCATGACCTCATGAGACCTGAGGGTTACATGCAGACACAACCCAAGACGTGGATCACTGAAAAATATAGGGCCATACATGTTTTGTAGTATATGTCTATTATATTTATTAAGTTTTACATGTAAATGCAAAGAGTAATTATGGAAGAACAAAAAATATCACAGTTTGAAATAATTATCTTACCAACATGTAGAAATACTACTAAGGCTTTATATAAGACATGATTTTGCTAAATGGTACTTGATGAAAATAAATAAAATCATAATGAAAATCAATGAAAAGGACACATGACTAGTACTAGTAGACAGTACTAATGGATAACTACCTTATAGTAAGCTAATAAATATAGTAACTATCAAAATTAATGTGTCTTAAATGTATATTTGCTTTGTACGGCTTCTGTACACAAACCAAAGCAAATGCAGAGTAATAAAATAGCACACTTTCTTCACTTCTGGAAGTCAGAGGCTGACATAAGATCCACTAGACCGGAATCCAAGTACAGCTGGGCTAGGCTGTATGAAGTCTTTAGGAAAAATCAATTTTCTTAGCATTTTCAGCTTCTGCAATTCACCTGCAGTCTTCTGAACTCTTTGCCCTTTCTTGAGAAGCCAGCTTCTTAGACTTTCTCTTCTGCAGTTTTTTTTTTCCTAGCCTTATAAGAAAATCTCCCTCCATCTCCTGCTTACAAGGCTTATGATTACTCAGTATCACCATAACCACAGTAATTCAGGACAATTTTCCCATTTCAAAATTCTTATTTTAATCATATAAGTGAATATCGTTTTCCATGTAAAGTAACAGTCACAGTTTTCAGGAATTAGAGCATGGTTATTTTGGCTCCTGGTAGATAGCACAACACAGATAAATTTGAAAAGCTGAATGTAATATACTTCAAGTTTTATAATACTTTACACCTGGCACACAGCAAAAATGATTATATTTTATTTTATATAGTATTTTCATTTGGCTTTATTAATTATTTTAAATTTTGGCCAAAATATTTCAACTACTTTTTTTTTTTTCAGTAACAGGGATGTAACTCCTGACCTTACACTTGCTGGCAAGCACTTATTCTACTGAGTAATCTCCCCAGCCCTAAAAATTCTTAATGTATCTTTTTTAAATCAAAATCTGAAGTTATGTATAATATATATATATATATATATATATATATAATATATATATATATATAATGTGTTATAGGCATACATTTCCTTAATCTTCAGATATTATATTTCATTCAATTAATAATGATGTAATGGAAAGCTGGAGTCATTTAGACTCCAAGGTTGGAGGTCCAGACACTAGAAAACAATAACTTATAGAAGAAAAGTAGAAAAGAGAATTGTATCCCCAGAATAGGGAAGAAAATAACAGAAAATTGAAAAGTTACACAGAAGTTCAAATTTCAGACCATAATGCAGAGGGGGAACAAAACAATCTGGACTCAGCTCCCAGGCCCTGTAATCTGCAAGAGCAGTATGAAGACTGTGGGCTCCAGGAAGAACTGGTGAGAAACTGCTGGACAGCACCAGTAGTTGTTTTTTTCTGAAGACACAGTGTGGTGCTTATGGGAGTTCTCCCACAGGCAATAGCTAAAGAAAGATCCCATTGCAGGCACCCAACATACCTCTGGAAAGAGTGATATGTTGGATATCATTCTGGGAAAAAAAAAAAAAATTGAACCTGGGACTCAGAAGAGTTGCTGAAAGGATTCACCTAAAAGTTTCTAAAGTTAACCTTCCATAGTCACCATGTTTGAAACAGCCATCAGGGACAGCTGTGAACAAGAAGCATGCTGGAAAGAGGAGCCCTAACAAGGTTTAGCCCAGGCCTCCAAGGGTACATAAGGCTTTAATTGTACTGGAATTGAAAGCCTACACATTCAATTTTCAAGTCCTGTCCATGGATGAGGTCTACGTACCTTCCTTACTACCAGCATGAGTGAGGACACTTCTAGCCTTGGATATAGCCAGCACTTGAATAAACACAGCAGTATCTGGGATAAAGAGGAGTGTCTTAAAAAACCATAGACCTTAAGGCTTGAGGGAAAAAACTGAGAATCCATAAACTACAAAACTATATACATAGCAGCCGGGGAGTTAGCTCAGTGGCCTAGCACCTGCCTGGCGAGCAGTAGGGCCTGGGTTTGATCCCAGTACTGCATGCTGTGCCAGTCCTGCTCCAAGGTGGCCACAGAAACCAGGCATTTGGGTACTCACTTGCAATCCGAGCACTAGGGAGCTGATGCAAGAGGATCACTCTGAGGCTGAACTGCAGAGCAAGACCCTGTACTAAATAAATAAATGATTGAAGGAAAGTTTATTTTAAAAGTATAGATACAGGAAGGAAATAATTCATTCAAAACAGAGAAATGCTTTGTTTCAAACTCTTCCTTCTTCTATTTATCTTCCTTATCATTTTTAAGAGCCCTGAGTAATTTTGTTTTTTCTTCTTTTCCTTTTCATTGTTTTTATTTTTTCCTGCCATTGTTTCCTTTTGTTTTTTCTTCTCACTATCCATTACTTTTTTTCCTTCTTTTATATTTTCTATTTTTCTTTTCCAAAGTTTCCAATCTTTCTTACTGCATTTTTTCATTTCCAACCCTCTCTTTCTAAGAAAGTATAAGCATTTAGCTTTAGAAGCCTTTAAATGATTAGCTAATTTTACAAAATTAGTCACAAATTCTTAACATTAGTCAAGATATAGCTGTCATATTCAGTACTCGTCAAACTTATGCCAATTTCATACAATTTTTCATTTCTGTTCTATTGTTAAAGGGGTATATATTATTGTTACTTATGTTTTGTTAGTATCAAATTAGTTTTTCACAATATTAATGTAATAGATTTTCTTGAACTTACGAGGGTCACAAAATTTCTGCTTCTAATGGTTTCTTTCTGTATGAAAATGTGCCGAAAACTTACATCATATGAATAACACCAGGATTCATTCCCAGATAATGGAATGTTGCGTTAAGTACATGGCATCTCTCCTCTTAGAATACTGGAGAGGTTCAGACTTTGGAGCAGAGGAAAGGGACTATGGCTAGCCTCATACAAATTATATTAGTGATAAACAGACAAAGTAAGGGATCTCCATACTAGTAATGGAGTCATTCCCCTCTAAGTACCCATTAATCTCAAAACAAAAGATCAATAATGAGACAAATGTAATAGAGTCATAGAAGAATAAAACAACAAAATCATGAGACAATACAGCAATAATACACATCCCAAAAGTCCTCGTTTCCCAAAGTTGGCCTAGGTGTCATCGAGGGAGAGAATAACAAAAGCTGTGCTCCTGAATTATTTGAAAGGGAAAGCAAGAAATGAATCAAAGAGATACTTGGCCAAGTCACAGAAGTTATCACTCAATGGATAAAGGAAGTAATGAAATCAATAGGGAACTTTCAGGAGAGCTTAATTAATAAATAGATGAGTGAAACAAAAGCATAGAAATCATAAACAACCACTTTAGCAAAATTTAGTGCCCACATAAATATTTCAATCAGAAATCTAGAAGATCAAAAAAAATTAAGGTTTCAACAATAGAAGTGACCAAATTTAGGATCAAATTTAAAAACTAGAAGCTAGAGTTGCTTTGAAAAGGTGACTATGCAAAGATGCCTTTAAAACAAGAGAACATGAAGAGTGACTCCAATCGCAGCTAGATGGCCCACAGAAGATGAATCTGAGAAGATCTGCAATGAATTTAAACTCAAATTATAGCACAAATTGCATAATTATTCTCTCTCTCTCTCTCTCTCTCTCTCTCTCTCTCTCTCTCTCTCTCTCTCTCTTTAATGTACTGGGGATTTAACTCAGGTCCTTGTGCTTACCAGGCAGGAAACCCGGTCCATTGAGCTAGATACCTGGCCCAATTTCTCATTATGGAGACAAAATACTTGGCACCCACAAGTTGGGGTAGGAAAGGCTTACTTCATCTTACTTTTTGCAGGTTTTAGTCTATACCCAGCTGGCTCCAAAATGGCATAGCAGAGTAGAATCAGTCCATGGCTTGGAAGGCAAGAAGAAGCAGTCTTGTTTTAGCTCTCCTATTTCTTCCCTGTAGGCCACAAGTCTACTGGATTGTTCCACCCACACACAGAGTGGACTTTGCTTCTTTGTTAAATTTTGTATTGACAACCAGAACTAAACCAGACAGTGAGTTAGTCCAGTATCACACATCCATAATACACTCATTCTCCAAAACCACACCTATGAGGCTTTGGGGGAATATCTGGACACAAGCCATAACTGGAATTAAACTAATCAAGAAAGTGATATAATGAACACTACAGTATTCTGAGGAAAGAGTTCAAAGAAAATATCGAAGTCCAAAAAGATATCTTCTGTTCCTAAACATATAAAACCAGTATAGCCAAAATGACCAGACTTCTAAAACTGTTACATGGACTTAATGCAATCTAAACCATAATGGCAGTAATATTCCTCATATAAAAAGAAGATAATCCTAAAGTTCATAAAGAATAAGAAGAGAAAAAAAAAGAATAAGAAGAGACCTAGAATAACCAAAACAATCTAATGGCGTGCAGGCGAGACAGGAGGCATCACAATCTGATTTCAAGTTACACTACAAACTTAGTATTAGGAATGGCATGGTATGAAAGCAGGGGGATGAGCCATGTAGATCATGGGAAGAGAACAGGCATAAAGAAAACTTCAGGCACATTCAGCAACCTATTCTTTGATGAGAAGGCCTTAAATTTACTGGAGAAAAGTAAGCCTCTTTAACAAAAAGGCAGAAAATTTTGACTTTCCTGATGCCAAATATTTACCCTAGATGTATAGCTCTTACCATGTACTAAACTAAAATCAAAACAACAAAAATCTAAATATTGAATGTGAAGGCTTACTCTGTGAAAGACAATCTATATAACTGGTGACGGTCAATGTAGACACTGGCTTTCGCAGGAGATGCCCAGTTACATAAGAAACAATACCAAAAATCAGTAACTGGGACCTTGTCACACTCGTACTCTTCTGCAAAGCAAAGTAAATAAACAAGATCGTGAAGAAGCAACCTTAAAAACAAAGAAAGACTTTGCCAGTTATTCTTTAAACAGAAACTTATCTTCTGGAGTATATAATATATTCACAAAACTGAGGTCTCCTCATTTTTAATTATCAAGAATTGAGCAGCTAAAATGAAGAGACACTGCTGAGAAGAAGGAAAATTACCCAGTAAATACATGAGATTATGTTCAACACTGCTGGTCATTCAAGAAATGCAACAGGATTCTACTGCGTTGTCCTGGGAGTATAACCTAGTGCAGTAGTGCAACCATTACGGAAATCAGTGTGACAATGTCCCCAAAGCCTGAAATTCCAGTTAACCCAGATAGTCTCCTTCTAGGTATCTTTTCAAAACAGTTATAGACATCCTATTACAGCGATTGAGGCATACCTACATTATAGCAGCATAATTTGCTGTAACTAGATCTGTGAAGTGGCTTCTATTCCCAACAGCAGGGTTATGAGTAAATAAGATGTTATATTTATTCTAAGCAGTGTGCCATTGTGGCATAAAGAAGAATAAATTAGTGATTTGTAATAACACAGTGGATATATTTTCCAATCAAATTATACCTACAAGGTTAAATATCACATGGTCTCTCATATGAGAAGCCAAAGGTAAAAATTTAAAAAGTAAAATAGATGTTCTATAGGAAGCAATAAGATATATCTTTAGCATATAAGAAAGAAATCTCTTATGGAGATGAGAGCAGTTAGAAAATTTGTTGTGTACATATGCCAAGTCTATATGAGCAACACGATCATTGCATGCAGCAAACAATATAAAGGAAGGCTTACAAATGAATGGAGTGTGTGGAAGGGAAAGAAAACGACATGAGAGAGAATGAATGTGTGTTGTGTCCATGTACCAAATTCCCATGCTGAAGCTAATCATTATGCACTACCAATAAGTACCAATGAAAATGATATATCATCATATAAAAATATTCAAAATGTTGGATATACATCAGTACACAGTTGCTCATGCACATAAGATCTACAAGAGCACCTCAATTTGCAAATGCTTTCATTTGCAAGTGATTCAATTCCCAACAGAAGCACTAAGCAGAATTTGTTTCTTGAACTCTGCATCAGGTGATGAACATGAACCCAGGCCTCTTTGCCAGACTTGTGGAATGAATTGAGTTTGTACCTAGGTGTCCCTGGATCATGAAGTTTCATTTAATCACAGTCCCTCGAATTGTCAATCATAAAAACAAGTTACTATGCTGTTTTGTTTTTTAAGTTACCTGTTTTCATGTATGGGGATTGGATTACATGCACACACAGTTTTAACCTGCATCTTCAACTTGCAGGAAGTCTGGTTTCCGCTGAGGGAAAAGAAATATCCAATTATAAAACCATCTGGTATTTTGAATTTTAGTTGTAAATTTAAGCTTGCAATCTCTTACCTCCACATGCAGTCAGCCAAATGAAAGAAAGCATGGCTTCATAATTGAGTACAGCCTTTTCATTGTTGCTTTCAACAAATGCAAAGAAAGGAGGAAGAAAGAGAAGGCAAACATCTGCCTGTTCCAGCTGCTATGATATAGTATAGGCAATAGGATTTCTATTTTGGTATCCTGTTGTTTTCCCATTGGAATTCTGGCATCTTGAGCACTTTCCTTCAGGGCTGTGTGCTTCTTATGCATGAAGAGTAAAGTAGATGGTCAAAAGGTTACCCGCCATCTATTAGCACATGCATCTAATCTTGTGGAAAAGTGACATGTTTGTACAGGGTTTTATAGTTTATGCGTTAAATATTTCACAAGTATAGGTACTTAAATAAGAGTTATTTTATTCTGTTGTCATAACCACAATCTGTGTCTAATTAAGAAGTATGCATTTGTAAGTAACTGTATCAGTACTACCATTCTTTTCATCACATAAGAATTTTTTTGACATTAGGGATTTAATCCAAGGCTTTGCCTATTAACAGCAAGCATTGTGCCACTGAGTTTAACCTCTAGTTCTTTTTAAAGTTTTATTTGGGGATCATTTCAGTAAAGTGGCTACTTCTGCCTCCCAAGAAGTTTGTAACTGATGTGTACCACCACATCTAGCTCATGCTATTTTTTCGATCTGTATATAGAACACAGAAACTTTATACTGATCTACATCTGTAGCTCTCTTCATTTTTATTTGAGACAGTGCGTGCATCACTACATTGCTCAGGCTAGCCTGAAACTACATCCCTCCTGCCTCATCTTTCTGAAATGCTAAGATTCTAGAAGTGCTCTACCACACTCAGCTTTATGCCATAGTATTTTTTAAAGGAAGATCCTAAAAGCCTTGGGCAGTTATATCCAAAAAAAATCTGTATTTCATTTTTTCAAGGATTGAAATGATCATTTTGAAATTATTAAAATTATAACATGCAGGATTTTAAAAGCTATGAGTGCAATATTAAAAATCATAAAGCACAGCACCAGACCGTGGTTTTGTAATTTAGAGAATTGATTGATGTAGTCCTATCTTGCTCAATCAAATTTGTGGGCTATTGTAGAAATAAAGTTGTCATTATTTCATAATATATATATTAAGAATGAGTACTTTTGAAGCAACTATTACTTGTTCTTTAAACATTATTCCTTGAGCTCTTTCCTTATTGTTCTAAAGCCAGAATATCAAATTTGTTTTTGTGCTTTCTTAATAGTTTCAGAAAGATCGAAGCTCTTTTAGATGGGGAGATGTTATTACAAACAAAAAGATGAGTGAATGTTCCTACATGCCAGGCCTCTGCTTCCTTCTAAGGATGAATTTGGGTTTGCATGTTTCCAAATAGGCAAAGTGACACCAAGTTATGGGGAAAACGTCAGTTTATGCAGATTTCTGAATTGAAGCACCGAGGACAGTCAGGGATGGTTTTTGCTCAATGTTCCTGAATATCCCTCTCCATAGTTCATAATTTAAACTAACAGAAGAATCAGACATCATTACTGAATACTAGGACTCAATTTAAAGAATAATTTCCTGGGAAGGATGAGTTCTTAGATTTCCCCTTCTTACAGAAAATTATACAATTTGCAGCAAAATACTGCAATACTTTGCCCAGATTAGGGATAATAAGCAGAAAATTAGCATCAACAAAATTTCTCTAAAATGAGGAGATTAAAGTCAGCCAACTGATCAGAAATATTTCAGGTAAATTTGAAAAGATAGCACTGAGCGTAATAAGACATGATTTTCTTCTTGGAACCAGTGATTTAATAGGAAAAAAGTATTTGTTAGAAAGCATCATTTAAAATTTAAGCCTAATGAGGAATATATTAGGTTTAAGAAATGGAACTAGCAAGATTATGATAATATATATCTAGATAATTTTATGAACATGAAATCTATGAGCACAAAATGTCACCAGAGACAATTACATTACTCTGAATATTCAATAAAGTGAAAGCATAACTGAGAAACTAGGCAGAGGCCCAAAAGGAAAAACACAAAGTCTGTAAACAGAATATATACAGCTATGTAGTACAGATATAAGATGTCAAACAATATTGGCATAGTTTAAAATGTATTTTTAATGTTTCTCAAGAGTTAGCAGCGCAAGAGCTCTGTGAATAGTGCTTCAGTGTCTTTTGTTTTTAGTATAGTACAACTTGTTTGTAAAGTATTATATTTTCTTCGACATGTACTATGCAATACTCTAATTTTATGTTCTGTTATACTTTATAGTACTATATGTAAGAGTTACCTAACTAAAAGCTGTCATAATAAAAGAACTACAATATTTTCTATAAAGAAGAATAATTACCCATTGCTGAACATAAAGGCATTGAGCAACCAAACACAAAATATAATTGAAATTAAATACAGAAAATTATGCCAAATGCTAGTTCCCATTCAGCTATAAGACTTCAAAGTAAGGAAAGTACCCTGAAAACAAGAATGAAAGTGAAACCACAAAACACCAACCGCCAAGGAAGAGACAGGGCAAAGCCAGTGCCGATCTCCCTGTGCAAAGCTTTGGCGTGGGCTCAAAGCTCTAGAAAGGTATACACCATTAGATAAGGTAATAAACTTCAGGGAAGGAACCTCAAAGTAAGTAGGACTGTCATTAGCAGGTGTTTAGACCATAGATGTAAAGTAAGACTGCAGTGACACATTTTTTACAATTCTGAAAGGAGCATGGCATTATAACAGAAACATTGTAACCTATCATGGATCTACAAAAATAACTTTTAAACGCTCCTGGGACAATTAAAAATCAGTAAAAGATTTCAAGTACACTTCAACACTTCATGCTCTATCTCCAATTCCTTCAAAATATAGTAGAAGAAATCAAAAAACGGGGGTCTTCTGGGAAGACAACTGAGTAGTGAGCAGGACAGAAAAAGTCTCTTTGCCATTTGGTGCCCAAATACTGGAGTACACCAACCTGAGAAGGAAAAGAGGGAGAGTGGATATTCAGGACCTGTGAAGGATCTGAAGTGAGACTCAGAGCTCACAGAGAGAACAAAGACAGGATGTCAACAAAGAAGGAACTCACAAGTTATGTTTCTCCCTAAACCTAAACTCAAAGACGGCTTAATTCTGGAGATGTGTGTTAATGGCTGGCAATGACAAAGGCCTCCGTAAAGCAACACACTTCTAGTCAGCCGCGTGTGGCTACCTGCTACACTGAGATTATGATAGCATTTTTACATTGTGTACAACAAAAACCTTTGTAAATAGAAAAAAAGAAAGAAACACACACGTGGAACAGAGCAAAGGATACAGTGGCTAGTGAGGTATTTGAGTTAAATACGCTTGAGGAGAGGGTGGCTGTCTGTCAGCCATCCTGGGTAGGGGACAGCAGAGCTCAGAACTCAGAATAGCTGTGGACCATGACACCCAGTGTTGGAGTAAGGCTCATGAGTTCCAATCTGCAACACATCAGGGGGATGAAATCCAACCAGCCAGGAGATCAGTTCAAGCCAGCGGGAGACTGCTGCAGGTTGAAGAAATCTGCTCTCAGGTTCGCAATGAGACATCAGTAATTTATACAAACTAACAAAGCTGAAGCAAAAAGATATAGAAATTTTAAATGAGCTTGAAGGTATAATTAAAAATCTATCCACAAAGAAAAGCCCAGGCTCTGACAGATTCACTGCTGAATTCTACAAGTTCTAATACCACTTCTTCTCAAACTCTTTAAAGAAATTTAAAGAGAAGTAATACTATCAAAGTCATTCCTACATGGTGTTATTAATCTGATACCAAAACCAGAGTAGGAATTAACCAAAAATAGAACTATAGACCAGTCTCCTTAGTGAATACAGGTATAAAATCTTCAACGAGACACTAGCAAACACAATGCAGCCATGCATCAGAAAGATTACAGATCTTGACCAAGTTTAACTTATTACAGGAATATAAGGATACTTCAACATACACAAATCAAGAAATATTCCATGTTAACAGAGCCAGAGACAAGAACCACATGATCATCTCAACTGATATACAAAAAGAATTTGACAAATTCTAACACCAATTCATGATAAAATAAAATGAAAAAATTTCTACAGAAATTTTAAACACATGGACTTTATCTCAATCTTAAAAGCCATCTACAACAAACCAAATGGCCAATACACTATTAAACAGGCAAAAATTTTACTCTAAAATTAATAACAACAAAGATGCCCATTATCGCCAGTCTTAAGCAATATAGTTCTGAAAATATTAGCCAAAACAATTAAACAAAAGGAAATAAAAGAAGTAAGCATTTGAGAGCCGGGCGTGGTGGCACACACCTGTAATCCCAGCACTTGGGAGGCTGAGGCAGGAGGAGCGGTGCGAGTTCGAGACCAGCTTGGGCTACAAAAGTGAGCTCAAGGCTAGCCTGAACCGCATAGCGAGACCCTGTCTCAAAAAGACAAAAAAATAAAAAAAATAAAAAAAATAAGTAAGCATTTGAGAGAAGTTAAATTATTATTATTTACAATTGAAATGATACTCTATATAGGAGATTTCAAAAACTCAAACAGTAGACTCATAGATAAGTCTAGATTTATTAAGATAAATCTAGTTGAGAAGTTAAATACAAAGTCAACACTCAAACATGCTTTCTCTTGTGTGAGAAATCAAGAGTAAAGATAATGAGCAAATAAAAGATAGATAACGGGAAGTGGAGAGATAGATCTTTCACAAAAGGGAAAGTGGATTAATTGAAAAACAAAGAGAGGAGAAAGGGGAGAAATAGGAGGTGAAGGCATGCAGTAGGAGGTACTATGGGTATGTACCAACCCCACAGGAAATGGAAACACTACGTACTATCCAGAGTTACAGATAAAAATAGGAGAACAGCATAAAAATGTATGCATGAGCATTCTGAAACCTGATGAACAGAACTTCTGGGTATACCCTCTAAATTGTGAATAAACTGATGCTTTTGAGAAAAACAAGTTGTTAAAGTAGTGATTCTCTGTCTCTTCCTCAAATTACTGAAAAATCCTTACTAATATCTGTGAGAATTCTACAGCAAACAAATTCACACAAAGTGAGAAGTGTATGAATGGCAAATAATGCCCTGTTCTTGGAAAACAGGGTTTTTTTCCTTATCAATGCCATAGCAGTCAGTGGTATTAAGGGAAATGTCACCCCACGGCAGCAGGAGAGTCAGCCTAAAAGAGTCCATTCTTACTTCTTTCAACTCGTATTAACAGTCCCTTGAAAAAAAAATCTGAAATTTTAATTCAGAAACAGAGAAATATTATTAATATATTATCTTCATATTAGATTATTGCTTAGTAAGAATAAACATACAGATGTAAACATAGAAATACAAATGTAAAACACTATACTCCATCTTTTTTCTTACTGGTCCCCCAAAAAGCTTGCTTCTGATGTTTATGATAATACTGTACTGTTATTATCACTTGGTGTGATTACAGTGACAGCATGCATGTTACAGCTCACTCTTCTTCCCCCATAGAATTTATACAATTTTCTTTTACTACGCAGTAGTTGAAGTTGCCCACTACTTCATATCAGAGACAAAGTTTAAGACTTCACTGCTCATCGTATAGGGGAAACTATTTATGGCAAATAGCTAATGAGACTTCACTTGAAAAGCAATTTTTAGGGGCTGGGGCGATAGCTCCATGGCACAAGTGCCTGCCTGGCAAGTGCAAGGTCTTGAGTTCGAACTCCAGTCCCACCAAAAAAAAAGAAAAGCAATTTTCACATTGACTTTTTCCATAATATTAGGAACCATGCATAGCAGCAATATTTCATAATCTAGTAGTTAAGTATGGAGAATGTTAAATAAAATGTAATGAATCTACATGACCAATTCCTAGTATTTTAGAAATGTATTTTAACTTATAATTATAAAAAGTAATAAAATTTAATATGAATTTAATAAAAATGTTAAAAATTATACATATACAGTAGCTACATGGGTAGATAGCAGGCAGAGATAAACATGACTTATAGGAATCAAATTTGTTTTCTCTACATTAAGGAATAAACTGAGTTTTACTGAATCTTTATCACTTTTCCTTTAACCTAGGTTCATGTGATGAGTACATCTCATTTTAATAACTAACAAGGCGAAAACTAAAAAAACTACCACCTTAGAATTATGGGTATTATTTTATTTGAGAGACAATGAATCATTGAAAATGAAAAAGTAACTAAAACCTGAAAAATTCCGTGAAAGGGAAGGAACAACTGGGATGACAGGATGGAGAAAAGGAAGAAAGAAGGAAGGAAAAAAGAAATATGCAGAGCTATACACAGGATAGCTTGGATAATTGCGCTGCTGATCTCTGCTGTCTTACTGAAAGGAGCTGTTCATGCTTCAATTTTTTTACTTTCTCCCTTTTAAATTTTTATGCATTTTGATCAGTTTTGCATGTTTGTATCTAGTGATCTGAACAACTAATCTGAAGACAATAATATGCAATGTACCAACCATTGTTCAATTCCTGTTATTTATTTAGTGAAATTCTGTATCATTTTAATGTTTTATACTATTTTTATCCTCTTTAAAATATAAAAAATATATTTTATATTTTAATAACCTCTACATTATTTTTATGAGCATCAAAAATATACAGCTTCAAAAAGCCGGGTGTGGTGGCGCACGCCTGTAATCCCAGCACTTGGGAGGCTGAGGCAGGAGGATTGATGCGAGTTTGAGACCAGCCTGGGCTACAAAAGTGAGCTCAAGGCCAGCCTCAACTGCATAACGAGACCCTGTCTCCAAAAGACAAAAAAAAAAAAAAAAAAAAAAAAAAATATATATATATATATATATATATATATATATATATATATACAGCTTCAAATCAGAGAAGAAAACATAATATTTCTCGAATTTTTTTTTCTAAATGGAAAAAGAAAATTGCATTTCATGAGGTTAAATACTTGTTCTTATGTAAGACTTCAGGAAGGAAAACAAAATTTAGCTGAAATCTAGCTATGTTTTTGGAGATAAGTGAACACTTCCATAAAGTCACAGTTATTTTCTTCTTACTAGATAAACCCACTAGTTTTCATAAACCTCTGGACTTCATTTCCTCATCTGTCTGTCTAATAGCTACTGTCTCATATACATGGGAGTGGTAAGGATGACCAAGGTGACACAGTTTGAGTGACTAGAACAGTGCCTACTCTCCTTTGGCAGAATCTCACTTGTCTGAGGGAGGCAAATTAGAAAAAGAAGTAATAACTTTCCTACTGACACAGAATAATGTGAACATGAAAAGATTAGAAACATAAAATCTTAAATACAACAATTTAATAACATAAATAAGAATTGCCCTTTTACTAGATTTTGCTAACATAATACTACAGTGATACAAGGTTCAGTTAATATTCACCGTAGGGTCGTTTGTTCAGTGCAGGTTTAAAGATAATTATTTTCTTTTTGACAAAAAGCTTGATCTCGTTCCCAGACCTGAGCTCTCTATCAAGTTTAAGCTTAGAAAATTATGCTAGCAAATTTTTATTTTTCTGAAAAATCGGTGAAGTAATATGAAGTGGATCAAGTTTAGGAGATGCTCTATCAGTATAAGTTCACGTGAGAGCAATAACTTAGAAGTGTGTGGCAATTGGAACTATCTGACCAGACCGTGACATGGTCTCATATACTCTGAGAGCAGAAGATTGCCATTTTAGTTCTGCTTTGGCTGTTGCTGAGATTTTCTTCACTGATAGCCGCTTTTACTGGACTTGAGGAAGAGCAGCAGCTGCTGATTCTCCTGCTGCTTTCTATTGATTGTTTTCAATCTTCGAATCTTTCCTGTATTGAACCGACAAGGAGCGCAGCACTGCAATGCCATGTTTACCAAATTGCTTCTCAGCAGTTGAGGACGCTGCTTTGAAAAAGGCTAGTATGAAAACTGACTGTGTTGGTCCAAAACTAGACAACCACTATCACAGCCAGCTCTTTAAAAGGAAAGAAAACTAAGATTGATTCTCCTATTAAAGAAAACCAGTCTAGCTATCTTAAGTCTAACAAACAGCACATTTTTTTAGGAAAGTTTCAGTTCTACTACTTTCAGCTGTATAGAAAAAAAGGAGGGTAAATTATTTCTAGAAAACAATTATATTCAACGTTGTAAAAGGCAACATATAGAAGATTAGGTCACTTTAATTTAGAAAAATACAGACCAGACCCAATAAGTTCACTATACACAATTCTTCTAAAGTATTTTAAGCTAAAAAAATAATTTCTTCATATTCTCACAGAACACAGAAATTCCCCAGGGCATGTTTGACATTTTGTGGTGTATCCGAGAATAATCAGAATATGTAGCATTTGATTTTCTTACTTGTAATCTAGATTTGGTAGGATTGTTGTTTTCTTTTTGAAAGTTTAGTTTTTTAATGTGTTAAATTAGCAACACCTATCACACAGTTTTGCCTTATGGTTGGAAAGTGATCTACTTTAACAAATGAGCTTTTAGGAAGTATTCGATTTATATTTGTTGTATTCGAACCTTAGATATGTGATAAACATTTTTGTAGCTTTTTAATTAGCCTGTTTTATAACATCAATATCCTGTGAATCTCTTACTGTGTATTCAGTCTGAAAATGGTACCTGCCCACAACTAATTGCATGAATTAAAATATATCATGTTGACTCTTGAAAGAAAGCATTTTATTTTACATTTTCTTATGCTACAATAATTTTGGCACACTGTGCTCTGTACAGCTATCGTGAGGACAATGTGCAATGTGTCAACTGTTAAAAAAATTAATGTTTATTGAAAGTGTTAATGTTTAATTGTTTGATCAATCTTATACACCGATATCTATTAATCTAAACTGATCCGATGATGAAAATATGTGATATAACCATTGTTAAATTTTTTTGGTTTTGAAATGCTGTACTATAGGTAAAAAATAAGTAAATATAAAATTTTAATAAATAAATAAAATAAAAATAATAATAATTTTGAATTTGTTTAAGGTATTCTATAAGTTTTAATTCAAAAGAGCTCTGAGGCTTAGAAGAATACATAGTGTTCCAGAGTCTGACATTAAATATTTACGCTAGAATTTTAATGAGCCACAATAACAGTGTCCAAAATTTGGGAATAACACGTGCTATATGCTTTCTTCATGGTGAGCCTGCTCATGGAGTAAAACATCACCTTCATGTCAAATAAAATCACTAACTGTAGAAGAACAAGCCCATCTTTAGTTTAATATCATATTGAAGAATTTTAAAGTCAGTCTGAACACTGATTTTTTTTTGTATAAGATAATGTAACAGACTGGCTTATATGCAGAACTTTCAGTAATAGCTTCCAACATATGTCTTGTCTAAATGAAAACTGACATTTAAAAGAGCCCAAGAAAAGTTCTAGTCATTGAGTGCACCAGAATATCTTAAGGAAACAGAATTTTTTTTAATCATCTCTATGTTTAAGGGAAGCCAAGCAGATGACACTAGGCAAAAGAATCCATTGATTCATTGAACTGTTGATATTATTACCTAATATGGTCTTCCTGACGTTATGACAATTATTGCAGTTCAGAAACAAATATGAGTAATACTCATGCTAGATTGCAGGCTAATAGAGGAGGAGAACAAAAAATAGCTTAAGGTAAAATAAGGCAAAAAGGAATCTGACAAGTAAAGGGAATGTAGAGGTAGATAAAATGATAAATTTATTATTATTGTTATCATTATTGACATGAGCTTATTCATAGACAATAATGGAAACTTCATTCATATGAATATTGAAGGAAGATAAATAATCTAGACAATAGAGATATATAACGTAGTTATACGCCAGTTACAAAATTGATTATAAAAATCAAATTATACTTTTTTCAGAATTCAATTATCTGAAAGTAGTGATGTAGAAATAAACCACATTAAAAAGTACCTGAAATAAGGGCTGACCTGATAGCTCAGCCAACTAAAGCACCTGCTTAGAAAGAGCACATCTGCTGGGGTTGCATCCTGGGCATTGCTTGGCGGCTCCATCCCCGGGGCATGCTGCGAAGGCAATTGAGACTGAGCGTGATGGTGCATGCCTATAATCTCAGCTCTTGGGAGGCTGAAACAGGAGAATCAATAGAAAGCTGATGTAGTAGTGCGATGCTGTAGACCCTCTGCTAAATATAGAAAGAAAAAAAAAGTACCTGAAATCTTATACAAATGGAAAAGAAGTTATTTTTGCTCTCTATAGTGTCTGGAGTAACCAATGTCTATTGAAATCCTGGCCTCTGTTAGGATGTAACGCAGTCTAATACATTAGTTGGAAGGTTAAAGGAGGGAAGAAGATTCATAAGCACAGCATTTGTGTTTGCAGAAATCATAGCATACATTCATACAAAAGACCACGTGAGCACTTAGAGAAGCAACAACCATGTATAAAACAAGCGGCGACCATGGAAGAAATTAATTTTTGTGACCTTTCAATAATTTTTTATTGCTTACAGCCACCTAGTCAATTATTTTGTTTTGGCAACTTTAGCAACCTAAACTATCTCTAACTTTATTTATTTTAGCATTATCTGTTATGCACTGATGCAGAGTGGATACCAGTTAAGGATAGGCAGTTTCTAAAGGCTACTGAATGATATGGCAATGATCGCTAACTTAAATCAAATATTTGAATAAATAACAGGTCTCTTAGTTTAGAAACTTCTACCTTTGCATATCACAGTATACACTGAATTCTATTACAAATGAGTATGGTCTATTAAACTATTAATTTCTACAGCTGGGGACCACTACGTATGTCAGAAGTAAGGGAAGATGACTTGGGGGCGATGTACAGTTGGTGAATAAAATCTATCATGATGTCTTTCCAGAAGCTAGGTGAACTTAAGATCATTTAATTACCACAAAATTTGGAAATATATGGGTATAATTGCATAAAATAATATATTTAATCTTCATCTTCATAATCAAACTTTTAAATGTAAATATTAGGTAACTAAAAATGGCATCGACATAACATTTTTAATCTAAGGTACATCAGTTTCACATTCTTAAGCCTTTGAGAATCTTGGAAATCTAATAAAATACTTCTTCTTTTCTTCAAACATTTACTACCATTATTTGTTGGGTTCTAATTAAGATGGCAAGTTAGGTGTGACATTGTGGATCTGAAGTCCCAGAACACAGGAGCCTGAGGCAGAATTTCTGAGACTTTAGGACTAGGGAGATAGCTCAGTGGAATAAACATCCTGAGTTTGATCCCTGGTACAACAACTCTCCTCCTCCCCCTCCCCCCAAAAAAACTATCCTGAGCTACATAGAGGTTCAAGACCAGCCTGAAATACGTAATGAAAGCCTGCCCTAAACAACAAATGAGGTGCCAGTGAGATAGCTCAGTGATCTAAAATGCCTGCTTAGGCAAGCTTAGGCAATTGCAGGGACCGTGGTTCTATTCCCGGCACCACATGCTGTGCCAGTCCCACCCCAGGACAGGATGAGCCAGCCATAACATAAATAAATAAATAAAATTTTTAAAAAATAAAAGAAAAATGAAATATTCACCTTGGACCATGCCAAGCCAGGGAATGAGTCTGTGCATGGTGGTGCACATCTGTAATCCCAGCACTGGGGAGGCTGCAAACAGGAGGATCACTATGAGTTCAAGCTGCATACTGAGACCCTGCAACAAAGACATAAATAAAAACATAACATGACAACTATGCTAGTCAGAATACCATGAAAAAATTGACATCTTCAAATTAGGAAATTCACAAGAATGTAACAAATAGAATATAGGAAGGATTGTTACATATAAGGATTATGTATATTGAGAGTTATATATAATAAAATATAATGTATTTTTATATAAGGATATAACACATGCTTTATATACAGTTAACTAATTAGAATCAGTTATTTGTCAGTATTGTTCATGTAGTATAAAATTATAAGGCTCAATTTTACCTTTAGTTACAATTACCATTAATAGTGTTAACACAAATGCCCAAAATATCATTGCATATATATTTGAATTTAAATAATGCAATTGTCTTCAGCTCAGAATGGTCTAGAAATATAAAAGCATGACAGTAAGTATCATAATTCTACTTATTAAATACTTCATTTATAAATTATGTGACCCAACCACCAGCAATAATGTGACACTGTTACTTTGCACAGTAGTGAAATTGATTCTTCATTTTTGTAGCAGTAAAAATGGTAGGTTTTTTTTTTCTAATTAAGATGTAATCCAGGATAGGGAGATAGTTCAGAGGCGTAAATGCCTACCTGGCAAAAGCAAGGTCCTGAGTTTAATGCCTGCTGCCAAAAAAAAAAAAAAAAAAAAAAAAAAAAAAAAAAAAAAAAAAAAAAAAAAAAAAAAAAAAAAAAAAAAAAAAAAAAAAAAAAAAAAAAAAAAAAAAAAAAAAAAAAAAGTAATGTAATTAAGAAGTAAATGACAGTATTTTTAGTATGTTTTATTAATAGAGCTAGCATAAAGCTAGTAGCTATTGTTATATTTTAGGGTTTCCTAATGTTTTGTTATATATAGGATACTATTACAATATATTATGAAAATCTATGTTTTATTCAAGAAAAATAAGTCCACATCTAGCTTCTTACTTTGTATCAAAATGGTTGACAACTGTCTTATCCAAGATGAAATTGAGTTTGATTCTACTAAATAACTTTGTTCAAAAAAAAGAAAAAAATATTTATAGTAATAGAACATATAAATTGGGACAGGTATGATGTTTAATGCTAGTGCAGTGGGGCAGCACTTCTATTATTCAGAATGACAGGACTTAAGCTGTAGCTTTGTGAACGTGAGAGAAATCCTTATGCTCTTCTCAAATACTCTTCTGTAAAGTAGTCACTAAGAGTAGTATCTATTTCACAGGGCAGTTCCTATTTCCTTTTGAACCTTGTTTTTTGCTTTTGTTTTTGTTTTTGTTTTTGTTTTTTTCATTTCACAATATCTGTCTTCCATTTTGGATCTTCTGACCCTAGGGAGACAAAAGGATGTTTACACATGATTCTTATTTATTTCACATATGAGTATGGTTTCAAGTTGCATTCATGTACCCATAAAAATCTAGCTCATCCTTCTCTACAGCTAAGCAGTACTCTATTACATAAAAAGATGCCAACTTTTTTATGTATTCCTCAGTTGATGGGCATTTAAAGTATTGCAAAGATTTGGCTATTACAAATTGTACTGCTATATAGGTACACGTATATTGTGTGGTATGATATTTTTTAATTCTTCTAGGAAAATACTCAAAGGGGAAAGTCTGGATTGAATAGCATCTCTAAGCCTAGTTTTGAGGGAACTCTCATGAGTCTGTACTTCCATTCACAGTAGATAATGCTTTTTCCTCCACAGCTTCACTGGCATTTATTGGTTGAATTTCTTCATGCTACCCATTCTCTCTTGGGTGAGATGGAATCTCAATATTGTTTTTAATTCTATCTGTTGAATGACCAATGGTGGCAACATCTTTTTATTTTTTATGTATTTGGTACAGGGTCTCACTACACTTACAGTGATCCTCCTGTTTCCAGTCTTCTCATTGCTAGGATTACAAGGGTGCACCATCATGCCCAGTCTCAAGGGCTGACTCAGCGCACCCAAGGGCAGATCCTCAATGGCATGTGATGGTGGAGATCGAACTCCAGTCCCTGTGCTCACCTAAGCAGGCTCTTAGTCTACTGAGCTATCTGTCTGGGAAGCATCTTTTTAGCATGTGTAGTTTGCCTTTTGTATTTCTTCATGCGAAAAGTGCACATTCATCTCAGATGCCTATTTATAGAGCGGACCTATGAATTTGGGGGGCCTGTATTTTTTTTAGTTCTTTATATTCTTGATATACCAATTGACTAAAGTACAATTGGTAAAATTTTTGTCCTCTATGGGTTGTCTTTTCATTCTATTGTTGATATATTTTGATATTCAAAAGCTTTTCAATAGGATAAGATCCCAGCTGTTATTTGAAGCTTTTCCTGTGCAGTTTGTGTTTTGTTCATGAAATCTCTGCCTATACCTATGTCTTTGAGATTTTTATCTAACTTCTTCTAATAAACTTAGAGTGTCTGTTTTGTTATTCAGATCTTTAATAATTTTGACTTTAGTTTAATGCATTGTGATAGACATAGATTTAGATTTTTGTCTTCAGTATGTAGAGGATATGTTTTTCCAGCACCACTTATTGAAGAGGCAGTCTTTCTTCCAGTGAACAGGTTAGCCCATTTGCCAAAGATGCATTGGCTGAGTGT
>PVJA010002377.1:84177-108057 GCA_004027025.1 Myocastor coypus
TTTTTTTTTTTTTTTTTTTTTTTTTTTTTTTTTTTTTTTTTTTTTTTTTTTTGCCAGTACCATGCTGTTTTTATCACGGTGGCTTTGTGGTACAACTTTAAGTCAGGATTGTGATGAGTCTTGCCTTCATTTGTTGATCAGAATTGCTTTCAATATTTTAGAGTTCTTCTGGTTCCAAGTAAATGTTCAATGATAAAGAAATTGGTAACACCCTGCATCTGCCTGCCATTCCAACACCCTGGGATGCCAAAGAAGGGGGACTGAAAGTAGAAGACCCATGTGTCTCTAAATAAACAAATAAACTAAAAAAAAAAAAAAGTAAAAGAGCTGAGAGTATAACTCAGTGCAATGGCCCTGGGTAGACTCAACAATAGCATGTAAATAACATCAAATCAGTGAAAGGAAAAATAAATTACAAACATGCTTACTTATGAGATGGCCAGAAGAACAAATAAAGGGGGAAAGTCAGTCAGAAATGCTTGCATTCCATACACAATCAATTATAAGAAAACTCAGAAGAGATCAATACTAACTGTAAATCCAAATGAAAAGAGTTTTGTGAAATTGGTCCAGGACTAGTTGAAAAATATAAAGAGATAGATCCATGAAGTGTAAATTGAGAAGTATTTATATCTGTTAAGTGATCCATGATTACAAAATAGAAAAATAGCTAAGCTATCTTTAGAAATTCTAGCTAATAAACTTTTTGCACTTGAAAAACATTCAGTCTTTCAAACTGGAGTCCACAGGGAGTAATGGGAAGATATATACAAATGAACCCCAAAATAAACTGCAGAGTGATATAGCTTCATCATAAATTTCCACAAATCTACCACCTTGAATTAGATTCCCACAGGTTTTCCACCTGAAGTCAGTTTCATTAAAGTTTGCTCACATCCCCATGAGTCAGAGGCTCAATACCTTTACTTTCCGTGCCACTCAGATTCCTATAGTCTGGTTTCTTTGCTGTACACTGATACAATCAAAGGAGGTCTTACCTTTTCTTTTCTTTCTGTTTCTTTCTTTCAAAAGGGAAGCTATTTGTTCATAACTAAAAATACCGAAGTTTTGAAGTTCCATCTTGCAGTGCTGAGCACAGTATAGCCTACCTGTGCTCCTTGCCATGAGTTCTTCTCCATCCTGGAGCTCCATGTGTACAGAAGATGCTTCTGCATTTGAATCACACTTCCCTACCTCTTATCTGCAAATTCACTTTTAAAGCATTTATTGAGTCAGGTCAGACACATCCACTAATTTCTTTAAGAGAAAATGATTTTTCATCTTTATGACATTTACAAAATTTGTTTACATCGATAATGCCTAAACTTTTGTTAGACTCAATAAGTACCAGAAAGTGTATGTATACCAGGTGACTTGAATTTAGATCATTCATCTAGCATAATAAGGTTAAAAGATGAAAATCTTAAACTACACTAACCTACAGACACATATACCTAGTAGGAAAGAAAGTTTTAGTGCCACAAACTTCCCAGTAGTAACTATGAGTGCTGAAAGTAACCTGAATGTGAAGAAGTGAAAACAATACAGGTTCTAATCATTACTTAAATTTGAGGAGAAATAAAGTAGCTTCATTTGTGATAATTAATAAACTGCTTTCAATTAGCTGATTTTATGTGGAAACCAGCATTTTCTATATTAGCCTCAATTTTACACTTTCATACTCTAGATCCATGGTAATGTCAAATACACCAGTTTTATATTTAAAAGAAGTGAGCAAAATCTTTCAAACTGAGCACACCCCTTCAGTTTTGACCCTTCTGAAACTGCAAAATAGTAAGAAAGTACTTTTAAGACATCATTCCAAGAAGATAGCAAATACAAAAAAAATTGATAAGAGTTAACATTTTGAAATTGTAAAGCAGCTGGACCCATACCCTTAACATACAAATCCTTATCCAGTAAAAAACAAAGAACCAAGTTCATCTGTACCACAGAGTTCCTTGTAATTTGAAGTTTCTGACTTCTGTGGCAATGTTGCCAACAGAGATTATTTAATCCCTGTTCAATGCAAAGTTAGAATTGGGAAGAGGACAGTTTCCCCAGTAAAAAAGCTTAAGTCCTTAATCCAGGTACTTTTGTTTTTATAGGGAATTCTACCAAACCCAAGAAAGGAGAAACATATCATGCAACATTTATGTTGTGTTTTAAGAAGTTTTACTGATTGAAGAACAGACTCCTGGCTTTTGAATCCTGCAAATGAGTACCCTAACACATATCCAGAATTCACCAAGGAGAGAATTGACAACTAAAAACATCCAACAAGGCTGGCATAATAAAAAGTTACTGCCCCAGCGGGTTAGAAGGATGTCCCTGACAGAAAAAGAAGTATGTGCAAGAGCACCAGGCCACAGTGCCGTGTGTGTATGAGAGAGACTTCAGAAATTATCCTAAGGATATCTTGAACAACATCACATACAAAGTGTACCTCTGGTTGAGGACATGTTATGTAGTTGGATAAACATTAAATAAAATGTACAAGTCATTTCTGGTTGGATGAACGTTTATTTTTCAACAGCTTTATGCGTAATACAAATCAAAGTAAAATTTCACCAATACAATTTTTAAGAAAGTTATAGAACTTCCGAGAGTGAAGACACTTTTTTTGGCCTATTCAGCACTATTTCAGTAATACTGTTTCACAGGAAAAGTGGAGAGAAATAATTTTAAAATAAAGAGCTATGTAAAGGTTAGTTGAAGGCCATTCTGGCATGTAGGATGTTCTTATTCTGCTGTTTCCTGGCTTCATTTTGCAATCAGATATCTTGAAATACTTTCCTCTTTTTCTTTTAGTGATTTTAGTAACTTTATTAGATACTATTTTCTAATTTAATTTTCAAATTCTGATTACTTTATTAGGGGAAGTTTATTTTTTGTTTTTGGTGCTGAGGACAAAACCCAGGGCTTCCAGTTTGCTAGGCAAGCATTCTACTGCTGACTCAAATCCTCAGCCCTAAGTTCTGATTATTTTATTAAAGATTTTAATTTTCTATTAGTTTTCCTGAAAAATTCTTCCTTACAGACACAGTTAAGCATTTTAGTTAATTTTGTGCAAAAAAGTTGGGAGCTTTCCAGGTTCCATGTACCAAGGAAGGAAATTTAATGCTGTATGATTAACATCCAATTAGAAAACATAATTCTGGGCTGGCCAAATCGCTCAGCAGTTTAAAGCATCTGCAAGCAAGCACAGAGGCCAGGGTTCCATCCCCAGGTCTGTGGTGCTAGCCTTGGCCCCAGGGTGGGCTGACAGGACATTTGAGACTGGGTGTGGTGGTGCATTCCTGCAGTCCCAGCTCTAAATGCTTTAGAGAGAAGACAAAGAAAATTGAAATGAACAGATTGAGCACTTAGGGCATTACTTAGAGTGTGATCCTCTCAGGTCCAAAGGGAAGGGAGAGAGGTTCTGTTCAGTTGTGTGTTACAAGTGCTGTGGTAACTACTTCTGTGAACTGAATTGTGCTACCTCTAAATCCAAACCTGAAACCTGTAATACCCAACAGAATACAAAGTTCTGGGAAATTAATCAGATGTCAATAGAGTGAAGAGAGCAAGGTCTTCATGGTGAAATTACTACTTTCACAAGAAGAAAAAGTTTGTTTTCTCTTACCTTCTCCTCTCTTGTCCCTCCTTACTCCTTTCCTCTCTCCCCTCCCCTGCCCTCCCCTCTTCCCCCCTGTCCTCTCCTGTCTCTAGTCTCTCTGTCCCTTCTCCTTGCATACCTCCTTTCTGTCTCTGTCTCTCTGTCTCTCTTTGTGTATGGGTGTATCTTGTTCACACAATACTATGTGAGGACACAATGAGAAGATGAGAAGAGGGCCATCTAGAAGCCAGCAAGAAAGCCTCATAACGGGGGTTTAGGGGAGGTAGGGATTGGGGGGTGGATAGCTCAGGGGCAAAAGTGGCTGCCTGGGAAATGCAAGATCCTGAGTTTGATCCCTCGTTCCAGAAGAAGAAAGGAAGGAAGAAATAGAAAGAAAGAAAGAAAGAAAGAAAGAAAGAAAGAAAGAAAGAAAGAAAGAAAGAAAGAAAGAAAGAAAGAAGTAACCATTCCAGAATGTCTTAGAGTCTAATTTGACAAGGCTCTTACCATTAATGTGTGATCACATTGGAAAATTCTGGGAGTTAGCCACCACTGCACTGATTCAAAGATAATGTTATGTACAATATTTATATTCAAGTACATGGGTCTTCAAATTCTATTCATTTATTTTCATGATGTTTCTATAAATACAGCAGATAAAATACATTTCTTTGTGGAACATAATACACCAAAAAACAAAGGGTCATTTCAAAAATATGCTATCCTACAAACTGGCCAAAATATATCATAATGTGAATCATAGTTGAATACAATTTAAGGAAAAAACATGTAGTAAGGTCATATAGAAATTAGTTCAATTAACTCAATTAGCTACAGAGATTAATATTTAAGTTTTATAGACTTCAGTTACTTGAAATAGTCAACATAGAAAATATAAATATTTAGTTTTCATAGTAAAATTATCCTAGCTCAGACATCTACAAAAGCATTCTACAAGAAAATGTTTCCCAAATATCACATAATAGGACAGACCTTTCCAAAGTGCTTGCTGCACTGTAACAACTAGCAACGCAAGTTGATGTTATTCACTTCCTACACTTTAGATCTGATTGCAAGTTTAACGTCTAAATTGGGAATTGAGAATTAAAATCCTTTAAATGTTTTAAAACATTGCTCAATCTGAATTTTTTAAAAAACATTTTAAAATTTTTGTGAACATCATAAACTGTGTCATTCCGTCTACCATTCCTCTTTTCCTGGTAGGCCGCAGGCAGTTACATAAACTCTGTGAGTTTCAGTTTTCTCCTGTGCGAGGTTAGATCACTAATGTGTGCTTCTCACTTGTGTGTGTCCTGTGTGTGTACAGCTCCTAGGTCAAGACGTAAACTAAAGTGCACAGAGCACTTTGACCTCTCCTCTGTATCCATAAATACGCACGGTTCTCGCTTTCATTCCCACCAGTGAATCCATATTTTGGTGACTTTCTAATAGAATGATGCATTGCATACGTAATTCTGCATAGCTACAGAATCACAGAGTGACTGACAGTCCCTGCCACTTTTCACCTTTGAGACCCAATAATGCACACCCACAAATTGAAGGAAGAGAGGTTTAGTTTGGTTTGTGATATATAGCATTCAGTTCCTGACTGTCAGGATCCGAAGCAGGATAGCAGAGGAGTTGCTCAAGGGGCAGCAGAGCAGGAGCAGAGAGAATGAAGCGAGGAGAGAGAGAGAGAAATGCACCCTCCCAGGCCAAAGCTCCTCCAGCAAATCCCTCCCTCTAACAAGTCAACTAGACGCACAGCAGTGGACTTGTCCATGATGGTGACCGTGCCCCATGACCCAGGCACCTCCACAAACCCCACTGATAAGCACGTGATGATTAGAGGTATGTCCAGGTATAAAGCATAAGAACATAGAAAGCCATTTGTGTTCTATGAATCTGAAGATCTTCTTCCCTATTGCTTAATTATATTCCATTGGGTGGCTATAGGGTAGTATCATTGCCTTTCCAGATTGGTAGATATTTGAGTTAAAGTTCTGACCATTACTGCTAAAATTGACTTCTCTCAGTGAGTATAGGCACTAATTCTTTCCGAGTCTGTACTTAGGAGAATAGTTGTTACACCAGAGTCAAGTGTGTGCTTTGTTTGAATGGTTGGGTACTTAGGTCGACCTAATTGTCCATATCATGCAAGCAAATTATGTCTCAGACTAAATCTGATCTAAATCAAAGTTTGTACATGAATTCTATTAAATCTAAAATCAAAATAATCTCCCAAGGATTTTCTTATTAATTGGCAAATTATATCAAGTTAAGCATAATAATTTTGTGTAGCAAAACTCTGGTAGTATAAATAAATAATGTTTCTGCTTGCACCTTTGTCCTGTGAGCCAGGTAATCTCTGCACTAATACCATATTTTCAGATGTCATGGGATTTGAGGCTTGTTTAAATTTTATAAAAATGTTGTCAAAACATTTGGTTTCCTTAATTTTTATAATCATAAGCTTCCTTAACAAAATACTTTGTTCAGTTGTTTTTGTAATTGAGGTAAAATCTATGATGCTGAAAAATGCCAATATTAATATTATCTTAAGCAATCTTTCACAGTGAAGAAAGGAGAAAATAAGAGATAAAAATACTCCATTTTGTCTGAGCTTATATTCATTATATTTCAGTGTTACATCTCTAAATGAGAATGGTAAAATTTGGTGACATCATGTATATCACAGAGTTCCTCTGGGTCATGAAGAGAAGTACATTTGCTGTTGTACTATCCTATTTTATAATGAAGTAATAGTACTGTTCTTGCTTGGGGTATGCTGTTATTCTATACACTTCACTGAAGTCTATATTACTTTAGTTAATATAGGATTATATGTTAGACTTAAATTTTTACTGCATTTTTAGAAGAATAATAATTTGTAGGAGTAGACAAGGTTTTTTTTTTTTTTGCAGGCAGGCATTCAGACTGCTGAGCTGTCTCCTCAGCTCCTTAAATGTGTCTATTGCTGTATTCCTGATGAAGCATTTCGGTTCCCATTCCATTGAGCGCCTCAATTAATATTGTAATAATTAAGCAGATATTGAGCCGGGCGTGGTGGTGCACGCCTGTAATCCCAGCACTTGGAAGACTGAGGCAGGAGAATCAGTGTGAGTTCGAGACCAGCCTGGGCCACAAAAGTGAGTTCAAGGCCAGCCTGAGCTGCATAGTGAGACCCTGTCTCAAAAAGACAAAAAAAAAAAGTAGATATTAACTAAAAATTTAATTTTATCTATTTATTTGTAAGGAATATAATTTTTCCTACTTAGAAATTAATAGAGTATTTTCTTGAGAACTGAATGTAAAAATATAAAAACTAAATCCACAGACATACAATCTGCGTCTGAACAAACATCATTAGAACTAAGACAAAATAATTTCAATATATTTGGAAAATTTTGAATAATATAAAAAAGAATGTCATCAAAATGAAATAAAGACAGTTTACAATTAAAAGATTTATGAGCAGTATTCTATAAACAAGGTATCTAAGTAAAATATGTTAAGATCAAATAGGGGAGGATAAAACCCCTTACTTTTCTTCTTTGAGGATATGCTTGTTAATTGCTTCTATTTGGCAAGGCTAATGAATATTGTACCTCCTAACAAAAAGGTAACTAAAGAAAAATAAACTATATTTATAAGTAATAATTTATAACTAACAGTTGGCTTGGCTGTGAAAATTATTTTGAATGTAGTTTTTATTTGAAATGTATTTACAGCAATAAAAATGTGGCCAGAAAATGTGTGTTTAAATACTCATTTTAATTATATTATTATGTTTATCTGTATTTTGTGTTTAATAATAAGCTCTAGAAGAAATTGATATTTGTAATCTTTTTGACCTTCATGAATGCTAGGTTTCTTTATAATGCACACACATGCACACGAACATATACACACACACTCACTGTGGATGTGAACACCTAAAACTTAGAATCAGAACAGTACATTTAACTTCCTCAAAAAAAAAAAAAAACACAGACCTCACACTCTCACACTGAGGTCTGGCAGTATGCATGGCTAATTCTGTTTTTGTGAAAAACTAGCCACAGTGGCCTTCCAACCACAGAGCCATGTTTGAAGTTCCCTTTGTCTCGTCCACAATATTTTATTTACCATGTCAGGTCAACAATGCTTATATTCTCCTACCTGTGGACAAATGTCAGAACTAGAAGAATTGGTTTGCAGTTCCTTTTTAACTGAGGCATTTTTTATTCTTAAGATTCTCCAGAAGCTGTTTGCACGCAGGTGGCAATAAGAACAGATGGCAGACAAAGGATCAGTTATTCCGCACTAACATACCCACGCTAAATGAATCTAGCTGTATCTTTGTCACAACAGAACATAAAATACTTCTCTACCCATCAAAAAACATCTCTGGAATTTTTAAGTGTTTTGGGGGCACACTGCCTAACTCTCCTGTCACATGGCCTCTCCGTGACAATAAATGTTTGATTTATAGTTTTCTGCTGACTTTTAGCAATACTGCAGTGTGTGTACTCACAAGGAAATATGCATACACACGACTTAGTTTTTTTTTTTTTTTTTTTTTTCTCCCCAGAATAACCTGTTTACCTTAGCATCTAGGATGTGGTGAAAAGCAATTATCCTTTAAAGGAGACGGGGACCAGAGAGATAGTTCAGTGGATTAAAGTGACTGCTTAGGCAAGTTTAGGCAAGTGAGGGGCTGCGGTTAGATCCCTGGCACCACATGCTCTGCCAACCCCACCCCCAGGGCAGCCTGAGCCAGCCAGAGACCAGGCCTAGGAAGTAGGGTGCAGTGGAACACGTCCATAATCCCAGGGCTTGGTGGACTGAAAACAGGAGGATCACTATGAGGGTGAGCTATGTAGTGAGACTCTGTAATAATCAAATGTATAGATAGATGATAGATAGACGACAGACAGAAAGATAGATAGATAGATAGATAGATAGACAGATTAGATAGATAGATGATGATGATGATGAAGATAGATAGATAGATTAGACAGACAGAGTTAGCACTACATCACATGTGGATAGAGGCCTAAGTTAAAGTGTTTATCTAAGTGATGTGACTTACCTGGTGTCATGTCATTTTAACCAGATAACGAGTAGGAGTTATTCTGCAGTTGTGTGAAACAGTAAGGCATTCATACTTTAATTTTATTTCCTTGGCTTCTTTGGATGTGACAGTTTCTCCTACTTCCCTTGTTTTTGTTGATGTTGATGGTCTGAGTACTAATGACAAACTATTAGAAGCAGGTGAGTTAGATAGCACGTCATATGCATTTAGGGAATTACTGTCAAAGAAATCAGGAGAAAAAAATGAAGGCATGGGAACTGAAGCTGGAGGTGCATCTGAAACCCAGTCTTCAACGTAAAGATGCAATGGGAAGACTGCCATACTGGGCCCGGTGGGATGGCTCAGTGGTCTAAAGTGCCTGCTTGGGAAAGGTTGGGTGGCTTCAGGGACCTCGGTTCGATCCCCGGCACCACATGCTGAGCCAGCCCTACCCCTGGGGAGGGCTGAGCCAGCCATAAAAAAAAATGAGTGAATAAACAAACAAAGATTCTGAAACAAGAATAAATAAATAAATAAATAAAAAAGACGGCCATACTATTTTAACCTTTGAACCTCTGTTGTTTTTTCATTCTTCAATGTTTGGGCGCATGAACTCAGCATATCTGACATCTAACATATTGGTAGTTATATTTCTCTGTATCAAAAGTTTCTAGAAAATTCCCCAACAGGGATATGTTCAATGATTTTTCTGATGGCTAAGCTAGGGTTCAGTCATAGAAGAAAACCCTAGACACTTCCATGAGAATAGATCTATAATGCAGTCTACTTCTGTAACTCCCCACCTGGAGCATCCAGCTCAGGCTGTGTTTTGTCCAGGTTAAATGACAGCACTTCTCTATAGCCTATTACTTGAGATATGAGTACTATATGTAGCTACTACCTGAAAAGGGAGAGGTCACCAAACACATTAAAAATGTAAAACCCCAAAAAATCATTTGAACTTCTTCAAAAATTTGTCCATTTTTTTCGTTCATTTACCTTTTCAGTCATTTACTACTATTAGTATGGAGTTCTTGGGTGTAATTTAATCATTTCCTTATTTTATTCTTGAAATTAGTTGTGTTTTTGCATACTGAGACGGTTTTCATTTGGTTCCCGTGTCCCTCTCATACCTTGAATAATTTGCAGTGTTTGTAATCAATGTATTTTTATTTTCATCAATTTATAATTTTATTGCTAACTTGAAATATTTTGCAACATTTTTCTGTATAATTTTCTGTATATTTTTTCTTTGTTATAGCTCACAATGTTATACTTCAAAATAACTTTTGTTCATCTATTTACTTCATTTTGTTTTTTTGCTTTATTTCTTATTGCATTTAATTTTATTATAGTAAGATACTTAACATTAGCTCTGCCATACAGTACAAAAAATTACAGGGAATTTAAATCTCTAAAATTCATTCATCCTGCACAACTGAGAGTTACTCCTATTAGTAATTAGTATCTCACCATTTCATCTTCCTCAAGTTTATGGCAAGAAACATTCTATTCTTTAATTCAATGCATTTGTTTATTTAATATATTTTATGTAAATTTAATTTTGCAGTATTTATTTTATACAAATGACACACTTTACTTAATATATTGTTTCAATATAATCTACATTGTTGCATATTGAAGAATTTCCTCCATTTTAAAAGCCAAGCAATATTCAAATATATATTTATTCCCTATTTAGTTTTTTTCATTTACCTATGAACATATATTTAGGCTATATTTAAATCTTGGCTATTATACATAGTTTTTAAATGAACATATGCTGTACGATGTCTTTGGAGTTGTGATTTCAGATATGTTTAATAAATACCCAAAAATAGGATTGCTTAATCACATGGAATCTCTACTTCCAATTTTTGTGGTGACTATACATAATTTTTCATAATCAATGTGACATTTTGCATTCCTATAAACAACAATCGAGTCCTCCAGTTTTCCCACAATTCCACTGACAGTGTCTTTGAGGGGACAAAGGTTTAACACGAGCCTTCCTCACAAGTGTTCATTGACAGCTCATTATGCTTTTTATTTGCGGTTCCCTTAACGAGTAGTTAGATTGATCCTAATTTTATCTATGAGAGCAGTAGCTACTGGCAGTCAGTATCTATGGAGAAATATGTAGGCTTTTTAATCTCATTTTTAATAAAGGATAGCTTTTTCATTTTGTTTTTGAAGAGTTCCTAACATATTTTGAAAGTTGACTTCTCAAATATATAGTTGGCAAATAATTCCCCAAAGTGAATATCCAACTTTCCCAATAATGTTACAGCATGCTATCTTCTTTTTATTTTGTAAGTTTCTCAGAGATAAGCTGATTATATTTTTGAATTAATTTCTGGAATCTCTATTTATTCTATTTTTCTATATACCTGCTTAATTCTATTTTAGCTACTATAAATTTAAATATAATTTTTGTAATCAAAAAGTATGAACTATTTTATGTTAAATCAGGAACTCAGATAACTCAAGTGGTTTTTGTTTGTTTGTTTGTTTTTTGCTTTTTATTATTTCCTCAAGATTTGCCTTGGAAAATTAGAGTGTTCTTGCTCATTTATGAATTTTGGTACGTTTTACATATCTGTAAAGTGGGTATGGAGTTCACTGTTGTTTATTCTTGTAAGAACTTTGATTTCTGTCAGTATAAATAGTCATAAGCTCATTTGTATACTTCCTATTCACTTTGTACCATTGGCAATTTCTGTGAGGAACTATTCATCCTTTCTTTGAAATATGACATTAGATACCAGATTGTTTTCCAGAGTAATCTTCTTTCAAGGTAATTTTACTCTCAGAAAGAAGAACCTATAGGTACATATACCTATAAATATTTTTTAAAATTTATTTATTTATTTTTTCTTGTTTCAGAACATTTGTTTGTTTATTCATTCATTTTTATGGCCGGCTCAGCCCGCCCTGAGGGCAGGGCTGGCGCAGCATGTGGTGCCGGGGATCGAACCACGGTCCCTAAAGCCGCCCAAGCGTTCCCAAGCAGGGGCTTTATACCACTGAGCCATCCCGCCGGCCCCTATAAATATTTTTATGTATAATTGTATATACATATATATCGGTAGTAAGATGAGTGAGATCTTCCTGATGTTTCAAGCAAGCCCATGACCAGCTGCACGATTCTGTGTCCCTCCTCTTGGTCTCCTGTATGTTTCCTAACAGTGAGAAGCACATCTCCACCTCGCCTTCATTTGCTGGATTTCCTGATTCTTTTTAATTAACTTCATAGATTTACAACACAGTACAATTGTTATGTCACATTTAACATCCTGGGATTTTAACTTTCATATATTTAAGTTCATTTTTGTGCACATTAAATTGCACTTTGCACTGAGAATTTGAGGGCAGTGGGCCTCATGTCAAACTCTCAGTGTGACATTGTTGTATTGTTCTGTGTTGGTGCCGAAAGAAATGATGAGACGCCCCGATGAATAAGCTTCAGAGGGCTCACTGAAACTTGTCTCTCTCAAAGTGAGCCCAGAGCTGCAGAAACATCTCACTTTAATGGAGGGCTACAAGAGGGCTATGGAATGTGCACTACTTTACAGATTACAAATCACTATGTCTTCTACCATTTGCCTAACACTAGGTTCATACAGATGCTAACAGATAACCAAGGAGCAGGGGAGGTGACAACCCTTAACATTCCAAGCAAGAGGTCAATAAACAGGGTACCAGCAAAGGGAGCTGCTATCTGCAGGTGTAAATCCAGCTTTCCAGGACCTACAACAGACAGCAGCCCTCCCTGGGCTCTGTTGCTTGTTTCCTGCTTCTCAGGATATCAGTTGGGCATATGGCTATATGACATGGACTTCTACAAATTAAAAGAACAACATGTTAACATTAATGTCTTAGATACTCTTCTCTCATTGCTTAGACAAATACCCGACACTCAAAATGAGGGAAGAAAAGGTTTATTTAGCTCATAGTCACTGGAGGCTTCAGTCCATATTCACCCGGCTCCAAGGCAGAGTGGCACATAGCAGAAGGCAACCTTTCATTGTGGCAGCTAAAAGCAAGAGCACAGAGACAGGTAGCAGCCACTCAAGCAGCTAACTTCTCTTCCTCCCTTATATTGAAATGCAAATCACCTGCCTCAGGTGAAAGAATGCAACACCCATTCTCATAATAAACAATTACAAATTCCGGAAGCCATTCCATGTCTGAATGAGGCTTTGGGGGGACACCTATGCGAGAATCATAACAATTACGTGGGCTATTCAGAGATACTGGTTTGTATATCAACATTTGGTAACATTTATATAGGTAATGTTTTCACAGAAAGGTTTTATTTGTGGCATGCATGAATCCTGTTTGAAGATCTATGCTTTGAAAGACTAATGGAAATTTGGCAGAGGGAAAGAAAAGAAGGCACTATAACTTTGGAAAACTCACAGTTTTTCATAATCTTTTATAGATGCCCCAGAAATGAGATTTGATTCAAATGGCTAAAAAGAGTCAAGAAAAACTCAGTGGAACAGGGACTTAGGTTGATCTGTATTAGATAAAGCAACTTACTTCTTTTTTAAAACTTGATTTGAAGAGCAAGTTCATTATGGATTTAATCATTTCTTGCCTAAATGTGGTGCAGAGGTCTTGTGAGATCTTGTTTTCTAGTTTTAAGACAAAGCCAAAATCAAGAAATGTATAGTAGCGATGTGGAGACCATTTGAACCAGCTTAGGAACACAACTCAGCTCTGGAAATACTATGCAAGTGTCCTTCTACCAATGTTATGGTTATTATTGACTGGGTGCCTGAAATTAGTCATTTAATTTAGATATCTAGTTAATATTCATTTTATGTTAATGTCTAAAAAATTACGTTTCTCACTTGGAAATACTGATGCTCACAATGAAAGTCAGAAGGAATGGGGGCTGGGGAGATAGCTCCGAGGCACAAGTGCCTGCTGGGCAAGTGCAAGGTCGTGAGTTTGAACCCTGGTCCCACAAAAAAAAAAAAAAAAAAAAGAAGGAATGCTATAAATTTGAGCTCTTTAGAGGTAAGATCCAAATCCAGCTTCTTAAAACTTTTTGTTAGTATGTGTGTGGAGTGCGTAATGCCTGTATTTTTCGGTGCTACTGTACATGCACACCAAGCATCTCAGGTCCCTTCTGCATCCCCTTCTCCTTCCTCACTCTGCAGCCCGTCTGTCTCTAGATACCTCATCGTTTTATGAGAGGTGCATGTTTCCAGTATACAGTGTTAACATTCCTTGTTTGCAGCTGGCCTTCTGGGACATGTCTTAATTCTTTTTCCTACTCACCTGTCTCTCCCCTTCGTGCACACCCACGGTCTCCCTCTCATATCCCCGTCATCATTCAGAATGTTTTGCCTCCTTATCACATTGCATTTTATTCTTTATTTCTAATGTAATACTTAAAGAGAAAGCATCTACAGAACCTAGAATGAACAATGTATACATTTATGGTCTAGAAACAGAAAAAAAAAAAAGAAGTCTGAGAAAATTTAGGCATAGCCAAAGGAGAGCTAGAGCTGTGCAATGTCTCAAAAACAAAAAACAGACAAACAAAAAAAAAAACAACAACAAGAAAAGGAAAATACTAAAAAAAAAAAAAAAAAAAAAAAAAAAAAAAAAAAAAAAAAAAAAAAAAAAAAAAGGAAAATACTAAAAAAAAAAAAAAAAAAGATAAAAGGATTACAAAAGGTATTAAATATTCAGTTAACAGTATTTTAAAGGCTGATGGCTTTTTATTTGCTCAAATTAGTCGCAGCTCAGAAGATTCATTTTGGTGTACTGATGTATGTCCTTAATATATTTGGATTATCTTAACCTTCGTTGTCACAGCTCTCTTAGGAGTGTGTGTAGTTGTCGTCCTCGAAGCTTCATGCAGTGATGGGCTGGATGAGCTTCTAGAGTCCGCGATCTATTCGATCTATCCATGATTCAACACTGGTTATGGGTGTAAGGGTTGCTACACCCACCCTGGAGCTGAGTGCCTGAAGGCACCATGAGGAAGGGGGAGAGGCTTGCTCTTTGCCTCTGCTGCTGCTACACCCTTTTCGCTCTGGCTGTTTTTCAGCTGCTGTGACCTGCTCCCCTCTGCCCTGTGCCATTCTGTTGTATACCAGCCGATTATGGACTGAAATCTCATCTAACTCGAGTCAAATAAATCTTTCCTTCCTTAATTTTGGTTATTTTATCCCAGCAACAAGAGAAAAGTAACTATAACATTCCCCATCCTAATTCTATTACTGCTGTATCACCAGGAGTTGCCATCTAGTTTTCTGTTCTCTATGTCATGTCCATCTTTACCTTTCTGTGTCTTTGTCTCTGCCTGTCTGTTTCTGTCTCTGTGTCTCTGTTTCTCTCGGGTTTTTCTCTGTCTGTCTGTCTGTCTGTCTGTCTGTCTATCTCATTCAGATGTGAGAAAACATTTAATATTTAATTTCATTGATCTAGCTTATTTTCTTAATATGATGGTGTCAAATATCACCCATTTTTCTGAAAATGACATGATATCACTCTTTTGTGGGGCTAAATATTATTAGGCTTTTACCCAGGAGGTATAAGGAATTTGTTTGAGCTAACATTAAATTTTGTATCTAATCTTTTTAAAAATATTTAAAATTGTTAGCACAACATCAAATACAGGACTTTCTTTTTCTCAATCCTCTAACAAAATCACAGCCATGTGATAGCTTATTCAGTAAAGAATTTTTCCAGTGGCAAACTTTAGATGAAAACACAGCCCCTTATATGTTTACATTTAGGGCAAGAGGCTAGGTTGTTTCCCACTTTGAAGAACCTTCACAATTCCCTACACAACAATCCTGATGTTTGGAATTTAGATTTCCCTTCTGTTGCCACATGCATTACATAAGGACTTGCACTGCTGGAAAGCCAAATTTTACCTTAACAGATGGTTACTCTTGAGGGCAATTGAGATTTGCAATGTGCACTTGTTTTAATATGTTACTTTCATTTTATTCACATACCAGGAGCCTAATAAACAAAAATCCTTCAGGCTAAGTGTGTGTGTGTGTGTGTGTGTGTGTGTGTGTGTGTGTGTGTGTGTGTGCTGTGTTTCTGATTCTACAATCTCAGGAATCAAACCAAAAATATTAGTAATGATAACTTTGAACACATGTAAATTTATAGTCTGGGCCTATAGCTCAGTGGCACAGGCAACCTGCCTGGCAAGCACAAGGTTTTGAATTGGATTCCTGGTATAAAAATAAATTAATTAATAAATCAGATGTAAACATATGAGAAACATAAAACACCAGAAGTAATTTCGCACTAAAAGGAAAAGAGAAGCAGGAGATAAGTGAAGGAAAGAAACAAAATACAGAAGCTTTCACAAACCTTCATTTTTTCACTTAGGAGTAAAAATCAGAATTTTTAATGAAGAAGTGGGTTGTGCCTCCAGCTATTAAAGGCTTCTGTGTTGCCTAGCTATGCAGTCAGGGATGCAGATGTTTAGTTATTAGCATGATGTTCTTGAGTCAACAGAAACCTAGAGACAACCTATGCCCAACTTATAACCAAAGTCCTATTTCCTGCATACATGAAATTAAAAGATGCATGAAGATCTTCTTGGGAAGAATAAGAAATATATGTCCTTGACTATCCTAATTCAAGATCTACTCTAAACAATAGAAAATATCACAAAGTCAACCAGATAAGAATAGGAAAAGATATAAAGATTCTGTTTGTACCTATTTGTATACAGAAGTTTTGCTTTCTATATTTTTATTTACCTACAGTCAATTGCAGGTTGAAGAAGAGTGACCACAATATAGTAAGTAAGAGAAAGGGAGAGAGAGGGGCAGACAGAGAGAGAGGGAGAGAGAGAGAAAGAGAGAGAGAGAGAGACAGAGAGCATCCACATAAATTATATTATGATATCCTAATCATTCTATTTTGTCACTGTTAATCTCTCATTATGCTTGGTAGATTTAAATTAATCATAAGTCCGAGCATATATGAAAAACATAGAATGTATATTTATTGATACTAATATTTTTAGCACCCATTAGACACATAAATAGTATTATTTTCTATTGTTTTTTTTATTATTTTAGGCAAACAGGAATGGAAAAACCATAAACTGGTCGTCTTCTTCTTCTTCTTCTTCTTCTTCTTCTTCTTCTTCTTCTTCTTCTTCTTCTTCTTCTTCTTCTTCTTCTTCTTCTTCCTCTTCCTCTTCTTCCTCTTCTTCCTCTTCCTCTTCTTCCACTTCTTCCTCTTCTTCTTCTTCTTCTTCTTCTTCTTCTTCTTCTTCTTCTTCTTCTTCTTCTTCTTCTTCTTCTTCTTTTCTTCTTTTTGTCTTTTGGAGATAGGGTCTTGCTATGTTCAGGCTGGCCTCGAGCTCACTTTTGTAGCCCCGGCTGGCCTTGAACTTGCACTGATCCTCCTGCCTCAGCCTCCCAAGTGGTGGGATTATAGGCATGCGCCACCAAGCCTGGCTTGAGTTTCTAATCTGACCTCAATTCAAGCTCAACTCCATCACATGCAATGTGCCTTAGGAAAGTTAGTTAAAATAAATAATTATTAATTTCTTTAGCTATAATATTAGAAAAATAGAAATATTTTTATATGGTTGATATACTCAGTGAGTCAAAGTGTACACAAATTGATAAATACTCCACATTTTATATTTTACAGATACTTTACAGATGCTGAATCTTTTTGCAACATGTGAAGAGTTAATAGTTAAAAGCTTTTCATATACTTCTTTTCCAGTTTTAAAATTGCTATTAAATTAAAATTATATCCTGACCCTATAATGTTAAAGGGAGAGTAAGAAGAGAATTACTATACTTCTATTTGAAATTTTTTATATTAGGAAACTATAATGAAAGAGACCTACTTACAAATAGTTAAAATTTTCCTTCATCTCTTATAGTTTCTAAAGTGTAAATATCAGGGCTGGGGAGATAGCTCCGTGGCACAAATGCATGTCTGGCAAGGGCAAGGTCATGAGTTCAATCCCCGGTCCCACAAAAATAAAATAAAAAAAAAAGTGTAAATATCATTGGCACTCTATTGTACTCTCAGGTGAAATCACCGTTACAGTAAAATAATTTTTCCAGCACTGAAGAACTCGAGCATGAGGCTGCACAAAGCCTAACATTAAAGTTTTCTGCACACTCTTTGTGCAGTGACTGAGAAGGAGATAAAACAATGCCAGGCCCTTACTGTTTTGATTTCTTTCTTTGTTAATTTATGTATTCAATAGTTTGATAAGTGATGATCTCCCCAGTGCAATCTTCTACCCCTCTCTGTCATTCTTCATATTTCTAGTGAGGTGAACAAAGGCCTAACAGACGAACAGAGATAGATAATAGAGCAGGAAAGAGATGGTTTTCATCTCAATGCCCCCTCCCAAACCTCATGCCCTTATGTGGCCCTTTGGAATGTTGTTGAATCAAAGAGGCATGATGCTCGTGACAAGAGCAGTCCACTGATGAGAGTGTAGCTAAATGTGATGGTGAGAGGGAAAAGCCAATTTAGCTGCTCACTCACTGGATTGCGGGCTGGAGGAGCAAATTTTCCTCCTTCCTCCCTTGCTTTTTCCCTGCTTCCTGCTGGCCATGCCCTGAGCAGCCCTGCTCTGCCAGCCCCTTGTCATGCTGCCCTGCCTTGGAGCCAGCAGCCTATCGACCAAACCATGCAAACTCCAAGCCAAAATAAACCTTTCCACCGTTCCACTGTCAATATCAGGAATTTGGTCTCAGTGAGAAAGAAGTAACTAAAACAAAGGGAGGGAGAGCAAACACCACCTTGCTATGCTTTTTTACAGAAAACAAAGATTATTTGGATCGTTTATGCTTTCTACTCTGTGTTGAAGAAGAGAGTCACAATGTGATGGATGGAGTAGGGTAGACTTGGACTCTATAATGCATAGATGAGATTTTTTTACATAAATAAAATCTCAGAAAAATTTAGGTTAAAATTTTTCGTAAGTACTAAGTATTTAGACTTACTTATTTGTATTGCTTATTCCTAGCAAGATATCTTCAAACATGTAAGATTCCATCAATAGCCATTGTCCAGTTCTTAAAAATGTTTAAATTATAGTTAGGCATATTGACATAAGAGGAAGCAATCTATAATAAATTATTTATAAATAAAAATCATTTTGAGGGGCCCGGCAGGATGGCTCAGTGGTCTAAAGCTCCTGCTTAGGAAAGCTTAGGCAGCTGCAGGGACCGCGGTTCAATCCCTGGCACCACATGCTGCACCAGCCCTGCCCTCAGGGCAGGCTGAGCTGGCCATAAAAACAAACAAAAGTTCTGAAACAAGAAAAAAAATCATTTTGATATTGTAACAGAATCAAGGCACATCTCTGCTGAAGAAATGAGAGAAAAAAGAACATTCTTGCATCATAAAATAAAGCACCTACCTTTCGTTGGACAATTACTACTATTATGCAGACAGCTTTTATAGTTTAAATGTTTGGAAGGGCAATGCAGTTTCAAATCTGTTCGTAAAACATCAACCAAGTGATGAAATCTCAGCTACACCAAATGTCCATCAAACCTTTTCCATTACATAGACTGAGATTTTTAAACAGCAATCATATACTGAAATATTAGTAGATGTCATACCCAAAGTAAAAGGCATGAAATAGCTGAGCTTAAAACAACGGGGAATGAATGGAAATGTGGTGAATTGGAGAGCATATCTTTCCTATAAAGACATTTTAAAACATTTTAAACACTATATACATAAAAATGTCAGGACTCGCCAAATAGCTCAGCAGATTGAAATGCCTGCAAGCAGGTGCATGGGCTGGGATTTCGATCACTGGGCCTGCTATGCTAGCCCCACCCCCAGGGCACAATTGAGGCTGGGTGTAGTGGCATGTGCCAGTAATCCCAGCTCTTGGGATGCTGTAAACAGGCAGATAACTATGAATTCGATCTAGTAATGAGACCCTGAAAACCCTGTGGACCCTGCTTAAAAAAAGTCAGTAGAACAAATTCTTCCAAAGATTTGCTGGCCAGTTTTTAAAGAACAAATGTTTTACATAGAATAAACATTTCTTTTTGAGAAATTTCAGCTATTGTTCTTGAGTTTTCTTTCATTAGTTGAATTAAAATAGACTTAATGCTTTAGGAAAGTAAATCTAAAACTAAATGTGGTGGCAAATACCTTTAGTCTCATTAGTCAGGAGGCTAAGGCAGGAGGATCTCAGTGAGTTACCATGCAGCCTGACTGGCAACGTGAGTGGAACTCCAGCCTGAACTGCATAGAGAAACTCTATTTTGTTTTGGGGGGTTTATTTATTTATTTTGTTGTTGTAAAAGGAAAAAAAGCGAAGTAAATAAATGAAGAAAAACAAAGACAAAAACAGAGCAGGATAAAACAATAAAAATGGTGAAGAGATTCAAAACAACAATAATAATGGTTATGACATTACATGCTGTCATCAGATGTGTTACTCACCTTACCAGATATAGGCAGGCAAGACTAGCCCAACAACTGAACATTAACTCTTCCTTTTAATAAGCCTTAATCTTTTCCTAGACCTTTTTATTTACTTTTTAAAAAATTTATTTTAAAGAGTATAAAAATAGGAGCAACCCACTAGGGTCCCCCTTCTGTTCCCCTCTTGGACAGAAGCTTTATTTTCCAATAAATATTCTATTCTAAACCTCTGTCTCATTCCTAAAATTCATTCTTCAGTTTTAGAGAACAAAAGCTTGTCCAAGTGTTTTTCAGGTTAAAAGATCAGTGCTGATCCTGCGACAATTGGAGGTCATCCACTGAGATCACGGGACAGAGGTATGAGTTTGCTCTTCTTCCATACGTTCTGGACTTGGACTTGCTTAGGTAATATATTTATGCTTCAAACGTTAAAATATCTTTGCTCATAATTGCTCATATTTTGTTATATCGTATAGTTTGGTTAAATTGCTTACAATTACTTATGTGTTTGTCATATAGTTTTGCTAAAATATTGGTCAAAATGTTGGTCAATCTACCTTACAACATGGAAATGCTATAAGGTTATGATATTTGTTTAATGGGACATTTTATGACTGTTGTGTACTTATATACGTTGCATTTGCACTAGTTGTTAAATGTACTGGTATTCTTTGCTTGACTTTAGACAATAGTGCTACAGAGAGTAATATTAGTAAGCCTGCAAGTGGATTTCATGTAAACTTCTATAAAATGGGAATTTTTTTTAAAGAATTTTTTATTTTATTTATTCTTTTTTCTTGTTTCAGAACTTTCTTTTTTTAAGAATTTTTTATTTTATGTATTTATTTTTTTCTTATTTCAGAACCTTTGTTTATTCATTCATGTTTATGGCTGGCTCAGCCTACCTCAGACTTATAAAATATACGTGCCTACATATAAAACACAGCACTCCTTTTGCCAATTAAATGACATTAGGTTGGCAGCGGCTCTTAAAGACTTGGAGGACAGGGGACAGGTTTCACTGGGGCAGACTGGCTCTGATCCCCCTCTAAATGCTAGAGGGAATGTCAGGCCTGCTCTGTTTCAGTTTCCTTGCTTTGGCTTTATTCCTGATTTTCGTACCTCTTTGTATTTTCCTTTTTAGAGGCATGTACAACTAGAAAAATGGTATAGATTGTTCCAACTAAGTTAAGCCCTTAGAAAATGAGCATTTGTTAAACAGTGAAGTCATTTTAGAAAAATGGCACATACTCCATCTCTAGGTCAGATGAGACAAAGAGGACTATGCCCATCCAGAAGGACACATAAAAGCCATGTCCTGGCTTAGTGTTCTGGGCAGGTCTCCTTCGGGAGGCTAAACCTGAGACACAGTGGAGAGAACCAGCTTCTGGGTGACACCAGAAGAAGCTATCTCTAAAAGCAGCACACGTATGGGACCAAAACATATTTAGGGTAAGGGAGGATAATAACATTTTCTCCTAGGTCTAACTATTTAGGTACATAGTATCTAGGTTTTGGAATCTTGTTCAGGCTTTTAACTATCCCTCATAGAACTTGAACAAGTCATTACTCTGCCAGCTAGTAGATGCTCCTAGAGCAGCTGCCACACTTTTAAGCAGAGGACAGGTTTCCCCAGCTGTTCTTTGGTGAATCCCCATTAAAGCCTATGGCTGATGGAATGTTAACCAGAGAAATGGTTGGATGCCTTTCTGGAGATGGATCTCTGGTTGTGTGAGCCCATAGACCCTGATAAGACCTGAGGGGTCATGGCCAGGGCTACTCTCTGGCTGACACCTAAAGGTGCATAATGGCAACTGACTCCTAACTACCAGAATATCTCCATTTACCTATTGTCCTTTTATCCCTCTTTACTAGCAAATTAGGACTTCTACTCGAGATTTCAGTAGGACGGCTTAATAAGTTACTCCTTCAAAAATTAGGCTGAGACAGCTTGCAATAGTTTGTTCTATCATGGCTATCAGGAAATGTTCTACATCTATGCCTTATATATAAAAAGAGGTTTTGTTGGCGTTAAAGTGTTTCTATAAATGTGTGAAATGTGATTGCTGGATTATGAGTAGAAGTTTAACCTGTGAACTCTAGAGATTTAGTATAATGTGGTTCTAGAGAAGGTTGCCCTGGTGATTAGATAAAAGAACAATGCCTTAGAGACTTCTCTGTGCTAGGGCCCAGGGCAGAATTCTAGTCGGTGGTCTCTTTTTTCTTTGATCTTTTTATAGCATGATGTAAAATGTGCTTGGCTTTCAACTCAATAGGAGTAAGTAAAGGGTTTATGAGATGTTTTCAGGGGATAAGAATCAGCACCAGTTCAAGGGTAGATAGACTGGTGGGATTTTGCCTCCCTTCTTTCCAGCCTGAGCATTCACCTGCTCTAGGAGAGGGTTACTCAAGGGATGCCTTGGGGGAAGGGAATCAATTAAAAATAAGGGGAAATGTTAATTTCTTCTTGTACTCCAGATATGAGAATCTCACAGTCAAAGTCACTTACCCCTTTAGAGTGCATCATTAAGCACTAGAAGACATTTGATTTTTCTGCACATGTGCATGGCTTGCATACCAAAATAGAATTCAGAGGAAAGTATCAATTATGATGCCATTTTACAATTTAAAAGTTATTGTAAGAAAAAAAAAAAAAAGAAAAATGGTCAAAAATGTCTTACATTCAGATGTTTTTTGCATTAAGAAGTAGACCTCATTTAGTTTTACAATGTAAACTTGATCCACAGGGAGACCAAAAACCTCAGGATCCTAAGACCTCCACTACCCCAGATCCTGAGCACAAGACAGCCTTAGTCACAGCCTCACCCACCATTATTAAAAGTAACGTTTCCCCTACCCACCTTTTCAGTCTAGAGGGTGGAGCTTCTAGACCAGCTGCAATCTGGTCCTCTACAAGATTACTGAGTTTATACAAGCTTTCTAGGACAATACTTTTTTTAAAAGTAGATGGGCAATTTTAACTTTCAGAGTTCATATATCTTTTTCTCTGTGACCTAAAACAGATAGTCAGATTTAAGAACAAAACAAAACAAAAAAACCTCTGATACATACATTGATGTTTTTAGAGGACTTACTCATTTTTATGAATGTTAATCTTAAATCAAGTTTTGTCTTCTAATGATAAATACATTACAAGCTGATATTACATTTAGAGATAAATATGATATTGTTAATCTTTAAAAATGCAAAGGAGCCGGGCGTGGTGGCTCACACCTGTAATCCCAGCACTTGGGAGGCTGAGGCAGGAGGATTGGTGCGAGTTCCAGACCAGCCTAGGCTAAAAAAGTGAGCTCAAGGCCAGTCTCAACTGCATAGCGAGACCCTGTCTCAAAAAGACAAAAAAACAAAAAATAAAACAAAACAAAAAAACCTCAAAGATAAGCTAGAATTACCTGTTTCCACTGGCACCCAAACAGTCTGACCCCTGCTGGCCTAAAGCCAGGCAGGAGACTGGTTTTAAAAAATCCACTTTCTCGTGTGTATGTGTGTATTCTTAAAGGCCTAAGAACCAGAACAAAGCCTTCAGTTAATTTTAGCTGTTACAAAAAAAAAAAAAAAAAAGGTAAACACCCCTCTGATTTCTCAAAGTGTTTAACAGAGACACTGGTAAAACATACTTTGTGAGATGTTAATTCAATAGATGTGGAAATAAGGAACTAGCATCTTAAGAAGTGGAGAATAGCTGCGCACCCGCTACGGGTAAGCCCCTGCGCCCCTCTGCCCCGCCTCTGCGTTCCCGAGACTAACTTCCTGTCCCAGCCCAGCCCAAACCCCACCG